>JAODLL010022398.1:12225-25500 GCA_026546735.1 Forbesichthys agassizii
AACCCCCCCCCCCCCCCCCCCCCCGGCCCAAATTGCCTGACTAGGGGGTTAATGACGCTGCAAAAAAAAAAAAAAAAAAAGCTCAGAGCCGTCCTTTGGGGAAATTGAAGCGAGTCATTGGAAATAAACGGAATCGTTATTACTGCCTCGCTGCGGAGAAGAGAACGTGTGCCGAGGCGATTTGAGAATAGAGATGAGGGAATGTGTGCCTGTGTACTGAGGTTTGTGCTCTCCAATTTGGTTTTATTGGGAAACAGTTTGTGATCAAAGAGGTAAGCACATGCAATTAACCCCTGCCAACGCCAACACACACACACATTCTCCCTTCCTCTCTCTCACTGGGAGTCTCTGGTTTTCTGGGTATTAGAAGGCTGAGTCTTCTAACTCGACATGTATCACAAAAGGTCTGAAAATGTCATGACTTTAAAGACCTTGTGTCCCCAGAGAAGTAACAGCGACGTGGTATGTATCTTAAATAATCTCATTGACATTTACCCCCAATTTAGGACTCATTCTTGTTGGCTCTTCCAAACATTTGTTTCAAATGAGTTCTCTCTTGTGTCAATAACGCTGGTTAAACTCCATCTTCCTATAGGCTGCAGGAATAATCACTTCTGTCGCCTTTGTACTGTACAGTGTGGCAATGTATCCTCTCGCTCTATCTCTCTCCTTGTTCCTCATAGTATGAAAATGTGTTCAGCCCAGTTTTGAGGCTTCGGGGATATGGAGTCAGAGGACACATGGAAAAAGACGGAGGACGAGGCAGGGGAAGGAGAGAGGAAAGGAGGACTAGGAACACAAAAAAAAGCCTCACTTTTATTAGTTTTTTATATAAAAGCTGGGAGAAGATATTTAGGAAAATAAGAACAAGAAGAAGGTTGTTGATAGATTTGGGTTTAAGGGTGTAAGCACAAACCCAAAAAAGGCAACAGTATCGCAATATTTTATCTGGAAAGGGCAGGGGTAAAATAATTACCACTACTAAGGCTTTGAAGTGTACGACTAGGGAAATAACAGAGAAAGTGCACTGGCTCCTTTTGAAATATATCTCACTATATGTCTCAAGCTTTGAAGTGTTAGACTGGAGATTTCACCAAAACAGTCCCTTGTGGTAGATAACGTCATCAACAACGCATGGCTGTGCTGTGGCCAACCGCTTTCTACGTTCAAATGCGTTTGGTGAATCGTATTTACTTTCCACAGCAACATGATGCATTTTTTGACAGACTGTAAATGCCTTCCACTAAGCATAACACAAACTGCAGTGGGACTTTTAAGTATGATGCTGAGTAATAACTTGTCCAACCTTTTTCTAGAGCAATGTTTGTACCTCCAGAAAATATCTAGCTTTTTATAGTTTAAGTTCAATACAATATTATAAACAATAATGTAGCAGCAGAAAAACACATCACGCTCCCAGTGTGTGTTGTAATCTGAGCTGCTCTGTTCTTTGTTTTCATAGTCAGTGTGAGTGTGTGTGCGTGTGCGTGCGTGTATTGCATTTGTTTTGGTCTGAGATGCTGATACTTTAAGTGTGAAATCTATTGGAAGACAATGCCAGCATCTCTTGCTAGCCTTTATATTTATTAAGTCTGGGACTATGGTCGGCTAACTGTCAAGATCCGCCTCCTTGACAGGAGAGGTTTTTACAACCACCACAACCACTTTCTGTGTGGAGTTTGCATGTACTCCTCGTGTCTGCCTTGTGCTCCAGTTTCCCCCACTATCTGAAAACATGTCATGTTCATTCTCCAGTCAATGTGACCAGTGACACTGGCTCCCATCTGGAGTTGGTTCCCAGGCGCTGCACAGCGGCTGCCCACTTCTCCCTTGAGGGATGGGTTAAAGGCAGAGGATGAATATTGCTGCATGTATGTGTATGTGACAATAAAAGCACCTTACCTTACCTTACCTTACCTTACCACCTTACCTCACCTTACCAACTGTGTAATTTAATGACAAAATTGGATGTTAAACTTACAATGAGGAATTAATTTGAAAACTAAACAACAGGACTCTGTCTGTTTACAGGTCTTGTAAATCTGTCAAATGTGTAGGTTACCATTGCTTCTTATAGTAAATGTTTACATTTAAATTAGTAAATAAAGCAGTGCCCTAGCCTGGAAATTACAGTATCACTTCCCAAAAGTTGGTGTTGAGCTTAAGCAGGTACATGTATCAGACATTAAGCACAGAGTTTCTTATGTAACGTACTAGTGCTAATTGCTATTGGCAGGAAGAGGCTCAGACTATAATCCCAGTTAACGCCTTGGTTACAGGAGGTGTTGAAGTGTCCCTGAGCAAGTCCCCTCACCATAAATACTCCAGGTGGTTGGGTGGCATCTTGCATGGCTGGCACCACCATCATTGTATGAATATGTGTGAATGAAGGAATGTGAGGCAATCATGTAGCTCTTTGAGTGGTCTAAATGAAGCTGGGTGGAATGGCGATGGAAGAAAAAGCACAATATGGGAATAAGTCCACTTATAATACATAGTCTGTGTGTGTGTATACTGTAGATAGATAGATAGATATATAGACAGACAGACAGAAAGACAGATGGATGGATGGATGGATGGACAGACAAACAGACAGACAGACAGATAGATAGAGAAGAATAAAAATGCAGCATCAAAAGAATCTATAAGAAGAACAGAACTTTGTTCTGTAAACAAAAGCCCTGGGATGTGTGGGTCAAAAATGTTTCATTACTGAAAGTATTGCAAAGCACCACGGCTTCGGCACTTCCTCGGTAAGCTTGACATAATCAATAAGTGAGATGGTATTTTACTGTAGCGTAGAATTAGCTGATGTTTCGCTGTTCATAACGCTGTTGTCCTGCCTGTACCATCTGTTATTTTCTTCATGGTTCCTCTTGGACACACACAAATGGATTTAAACAGATCCAGAAACCACGTATATATCTTGTCCGATACCTATGATCAAGTAGTCTCACCACCTGCCTCCGTGTGATATCAGGACTGACCCTTGACTGTATGAGACCATCATGGTCTCACACGCTCCAATTTCATTTCATTGCAAGTATCAGTCTTGAACCACTCAATGCAAAGCGTTCATCGATTAGCCAATCAGCGGCTATAGCTTGAGTATTTTTTCTATTTACATAGCTATATGTTTTGGTTTCCTCCGGCACTCTAGCTGATTTTAAACATTCTGATTGGGTGAGATAAACGTTAAAAGAAGTCCAATCATTATGTGATACAGTTTGATTAAAATGCATTAGCACCGCCTCTGCGCCAAACACTTGGAATTGGGTGGTAGTCAAACTGCAGCTAATCAGAATGGTATCACAAGGCTACTTTTTGTGTGTGTGTGTGTTAGTCTTGTTTGGAATGTGTAGAGAGACAGGTAGCTGTGAGAAGGATATTGGGTAGGATTGGGAAATGACCGCAGGCTGTATTCAAAACCCCGGTCTCCCAGGGCCCATGGGGCAGGGATTGCACGCGCCATAGGCTCCACCCAACACGAGGCTACTTTGACCAGTCCCTGACACTAAATCTGTTCTAAATGCTACAAAACAACCTAGTGACCCGTTCGCTCCTGTGGCATGAATTCCCATCGCCTTCCGTAACTGACAACACGATGTAATAGCTTTCCTGTCCCGGGAGGTTCCTCAATCTAGAGTTAATCTCGAATATACTTCTCTGTGGAACACTCCCCGTGCTCCGCCAGAGGCTAAATGGGCTTTAAAAGGAACAAAAAACACTCTGCAGGCTGCATTTGAAAAATGAGGAACTGCATTCTGGATGCTGCCATGCTTAAGTAACTGAAGAAAGCACATTTCATCTGTTAAAAACGTGACAACGTAAACTGTATACCATAGTTAGCAAAATAAGAAACCTCTCAAGTACCATTGCGCCCATTTACCATTGGAGGGAGCACATGCAGTTTGAGAAGCACTGTTCCAGAGCAGCTGCACAATGACCCGGGTGCAACAGAACACAACACCTGCAGTGCTGCATCACAGATACAAAAAGGCTTGCCACTAGAAAGCTGGTCCCAGCAGCAGAAATGAAAACAACGACAGAGAATTGCACTTGCTGTAAAGTAGTAGCAATGGCCGTTCAGACGAATTTGTGACAGAGGTGCTGACACACCATGAAAAGCAATGCCCTGCACGGGGAAAGCACTGCATATGTTTGATTCATAAGAGGAATGTTTTGAGATATGTCAAGTGTTTTTGATTAAAAGGTCCACAGGCAGGGACACTGCTCTTTGTTAGCATAGCAGCTTTAAATGGACACTCCTTGATTGTGTTATATCATCCCCCAGAAACGGCTAAATAAATTGCCTCAGCTTGTTTGGGAGCACAACTGCCGAGAGAGCCGCTCTCACAGTTTTACTGAAATACACCAAAGCTGGTTGCTAGCAGAGAAAGTACAAGTCTCTTAACGGTCCCCTCGCACGTTAATAAAAAAATCACAGGCAATTATTTGTTTCCTATAACGCCATAGGGGAATGTCTCATTAATAACTTTGGCTGTGCAAACTTATGCAGCCTATATAGGGACATCATGGTGGTGCATAGACTCTATATTAGACTTCTAATGTGTGAATTTGCCCATGCGGATCAGTCTCAAGGCAGAAAAAATAAGTCGTTTTAGGCATGGAAGGTACCAAAAACAAAACAAGCAGGATAGTATTGATGGGAGATGGCCTCAAATAAGATGACTGCCAATCTAGGAAGTAGTAATTTACCTTTAATGACAGCCTTGGGCTGCATCAGATCAATGAGGTGGAAATGTATGGAAAGCCAAGGTCAAAACTTCTCTACACCAGAACTAATACTTCATTTCACTGTGCTGCTGTGCATGTAACACATCCATAAAGCTTTTTGTGTTTTTTCTTCAAGGCAATGTGCAACGTCTGTTATAGAAATGTTTCCATCCACACTTTCATGTTCTCATGAAAGTACACAATGAACGAGAGTGATCAGATCCCTCTACTTATTATTCAGTAGCCTTTAAAGCGGCCATAGCTGGTCTCTGTACCAGTCATCTCCTGGTGCTGTCTGAAAGGGCTAGTGTTCTCATGGGTTCAGATGCTGGAGCTGTCCTCCTGATCCAAACAAACATGGTTTGTAAAGCTGGCAATTTAGTTTTCTTCAGCCTGATTTTGCATGGTGGAGCCACATAGTGTAGCATATAAATTATTACACACATGATCACTCAACATTTTTCATTCACAGTGGACATGTAATTTTATATAAAAAGAAATTAGCAGAAATAAAGTCCATTCAACATTATTTTTCTCAAGATAATTCTAGTCTAATTAACAAAGGTTGTTTCGACATTGTGCAATTATCTTGGCCCTCATGTACCCTTTGAGTTTTATTGCACACACACATGCGCGCACACACGCACACACACCCACACACACGCACACACACACACACACACACACACACTCAAATGCTTGCTACAAATGCACTGCATACAAACCTGAGTAGATACTGCCATAACATATCCAACCTAAAACCAGACTTTGATGTTAGGCTCTTTAAAGAGCATGGTTGTAGCATGTGGAACTACATGTTCCCAACATAGCAGTGGGGAAGAATACCTAACCAGGTCAAAGTATAACCAGATCACACCCATTCTGTTTTTTTTTTTTTACATGCTCAGCTCAGTCTACCACAAAGAAATAGGTCTAAGGAAAATGGCTATCGGGGAAGTCTATCTTGTACAAGTATATTTTCTTTAACTCCCAAATGACTCTGCTCTGCTTAATACTACTAGAAATGATATCGGGTCGAGGAAGGTTATTGCTAAAAGTGTATAGAGAAATCACAATCTCAGTACATATACTGTAGCTTCGCTATACAGTATTCCCATTGTAGAGCAAAGCAGAGCGCAAAAGTTATTGTCCTCGAGGTAGAGGTTGAACCTCCGGAATAGGTAGAGGCAACCTGGGATCTAAAGCACTTTTCATACATATAGTTCCCATGCAGGAATGGTGCCTGTATACATATACTGCATGTCTGAAAAGGGCTTCAGAGCATACCATATTCTACAGAGCGGAAGAGTCTGTTGTGACCTTGGGTTTCTCCCCTCTCTATGCTCTGGCATCTGACTGGTTCTCCGGGCCATGATTCAGACAGGATGACTGAGATAAATGCATCACAAGTGCTGGGCGTAAATGATGCCTTCACAGATACATGTTTCCATAGTTCCCATATAGGCACAGAGGACAGAGGTCTGGAGATGGTCACATTAGTTAGCAAGCTTGTGCCCCATGGAACAACAGAGGTGGGGAAGCATGTGATGTAGACAGCCAAGCATATTAGGAACAACAATCCATGCATGTCTCCGGAATGTATTCACAGATTAAAGTGACTCTCCGCACCGATTGCGGAGGGCCGTGTCGAAATATAAAGAGTGAGAAGGCACAGAAAACATGGATTACTTACAACACAACTGAGGAATGTAAAGGGAATCACTATTTTATGAGACCAGGCATTGGCAGCATAACAGATGTTATCAGAACTTGAACACAATAAGATCGTTAACGCTGTGACCTCATGGGCTGGTTGATTTAAACGATTAATCCCACTAATTACAACTAAAACGCAGAGACATGCAGGTAGAGATAAACTGTATATCGATGCCAGGGAATCCTTCGGGGCAATGGCTTTATATATAATAAACCCAGACAGATCGGCAGCAGCATGCACGAGGAAATGATTGAAGTGGACCCTCAAGTTGTTATTGCTGCATGGTTTTGTGAGGGGCTACCAGCAGGATGAGAGATATCCTCAACACACAAACACATGCATGCATGCATGCACGCACACGTACACATACAGACTGGGTTCTGGGTTACCAACACAACAGAGGAACACAGACCCACACAACAGGAGCATGCACATGCACATATTGCTTACATGGCATAATGCATATAGCCTACTGATGATAAGTAACTGAATAATTGTATTACACTTACAGGCACACTGGCACACAAGTACACTTTGTTCCGTGCTTCCTGAGCCTCCTCGGCACTATTGGTGTTGCGTTTCAGGGTTGAAAGCTGGCTTGACTCGGGCTTCTCTTGCAGATACTGGCGGGATATATGCCCTTGCCTGTAAGGCCTTTCACACATGAAATTAGCTCGTTCTGGCACCAATGCTGTATCTCCGGAGCACAACGCAGGCAGGTGTTGTCCTGACTGTGTAGCTCAGGTAAAGGGGACAGATAGTGCTAAAACACCGGCGACGTTTGGGTTTCAGTTCGAATTGTCATGTGTGTCTGTCTAATATACTAAACATCTACGCTATAGGTGACGGTTATCCAAATAATGACTGTCTGTTGTTGACGTCGTTTCAAATTCTAATGACTAATAGGCATATTGCTAACAATGTGTTTACCTGTCTGGTAGCCTTTACCAACATTAAAACATAATAGGCCAATAAAAAAAAGAATAATTGACGAGTAATGAAGCAATCTGCCGTCGCACAGGCATAATCCTACCCCTAAATTATATTTCTCTCATCCTCACGCATTTCTCTTGACTTTCAAAACTGGACGCGGAATCGCAACCCAATTTAGCATTTGTAAGAGAAAATCACTTTATCCGCGACACATGCGGGCGGCAGTGCGCCGTGCCGCGCTTGGATATTTCAATATGGTTAAGGAGCGCCTGCCTGACAGCTCCTGATAAAGTAAGGAGATTCACTCTTGGGCAAAGTGAGCATGTCATCCCTTATACTCCTGCTTAGCCTACTCTAACAGTTTATGCAGTGTGCAAACACCGAGGTTAAACAACCTATATGCGCGCGCCACATACTGTATCCCTTCACACAAACTGGATAAAGACAATCATTCTAATGTAGGCCAAGTAATCTTTATTGCTGATTTAACCGATGGCGTCAACAGATTGCGCCAGCGTTAAGTGACTTTGTCTTAATCATAAGTAGCCAGGCTAATAGCCTAATCCATATATGAACATCCACCTACCAGCGTATATGACAGAAGATGCGTAAACGTATATCGACACCTTTTCAATCATTCTCAAATAAGCAGTCTTCTCTTCCAGTTGTAGCCTAAATCCTCTCATGCCGAACGACATCCCCTCCGCAACTTATAGGCTACGTTATTTTGTCTTCTCACGCGTCTATAGGACCGGTGTGTGTAGCCTATGTGACCAGCTGCCCGAACCACAGCGTCTCTGAGTGCGCACTCGTAGCTTCTCCGCTACTTTAAAATATCCAATATTCATAGGCTACATCCTACTAACCCCCCCCCTCCCATCCCTTCCCCCCAGCCACACGATCTGGGCCTGATGCAATCATCCTGTTATGGGTCTGTGAGGAGTTGTGCATGGTTGTGTGTAGGCTATTGGAGTTAATAAAGAATGATGGTATAAAACGGAATTCCATAGCATAGTTTAAAAAAGAAAAAAGAAAAAAAAAAAAGAATTACACTCCACCTATATACAGCACAATTTTCATCCAATGGGAACAAAATGCATGATGTCATCAAACGACCTGACCTTGAAAGCCTATAAAAATGGACTGTTGTAGGCTATTAGAAGCAGTTACACTTTATGTTGACATGCGCGCTCTCCAGATGTAGTCAACTTGCAACGGATTTAAAGTCGTTTTTCATTAAGTTAATTACATTAAATCAACACCCATTTGCAAATGTGTGAGAGTCACACTTTTTTGCCTATAATAAGCTATATCAAGATTAAAATGACTTCTGTTGCAGAAATTACGGATATGCCAACAAAAATCGGTCTGTGCCATATTTCCTCCATTTCCCAGAGTGCAACTGAATGAAACGACAAAACCGTGCGACAAAACGTGGGTTTCTAGTTATTGCCTGCTTCTTTACTGCCAGTGGATAAAAAAAGACTTCGTCGAACGTTTACTGATAATTGCTACTGATTAATATTAGGCGTACATTTCTTTTAGATTTTGAGCACTTTGTAAACTCATAAACAATTGCTGTGGTTGTAGGCCAGTACAAGCGTCGGAGGATGTCCCATTAGGAATATCATGGATCAAAAGAATGCTACATTTCTATTTGACGCTTCTCTGCTGTATCAGGAAACATGTCCGGAGCTCTCTCGGTTCCTCATGTAAGTTGCTAGGTTTAAATGGTTTGCTTAATGGCAGACATTCATTATATTAATTCATTTTTAGAGCAGGTTTTCCTTAATTTGTTAATGTAATGACATTGAATCCCCGCCAGGTGGAGTAGCGTTCTAACGACAATTGAAAGGCCCACAATCATGCATATCCATAGTGTCGCGATATATTTACCGAATATATAACCAGAAAACTGCTTTGGACAAATTAGCATAATTTTATTGAGGCCAGGATTAAGATAATTGAGGTATAGCTAAACTATGTCTAAGGCAAGTCTGTCAAAAATAGTAAAGTAGGCCTACATCATACGTCGACATCGGGGTTAGTTCTACTGCATAAACACACTAAACGTTGATGCAGCAGACTACTTGTTGCATTGCTTTACATAGGGCCAAGGCAAGGACAAAATGGTACGAGAACATTAAATAATGTTATGCTGATCTGGTGGGAGGTATGCTAAACGTTATGTCTGTTGAATGATAGTTAAATGAGCCCAACAAAACAGGTCTTGTGTAACAGACATAATGAAAGAGTTGTCATGTACGCAATTAACCTTCTATGGTTGCTTCTTTCGTCACAATTACGTTTCGGCATTGAGTAATTAAAGGATGCTCTGGTTTGCTTCACCATTAACAAATGAGTGCACAAATGTTGCTGCCTGCATGTGGCAAGGTTTCGTTATATTAGTTCCATTTTATTCCAGTCAAGTGTATTGTAAACGTTAAATAAAAGCATCCATAAAAGATATACTCAACTGTACGTTTTCACGTTCATGATTGTGTAATCATGTGGGTTGCAAGCTTGTAGCTCAAATGTACAAACTCTGATTGTTTATTTACACACACATTATCCATTGTGAATGCAGCTGCTAGACGCCAGGGAGAGCATTGTTGGGGGGAGGAGTAGAGAGTAATGCCAGCTAGTCGGCACTCAGAAATCGGAGGGGAACTAAGTTACATTACGTCTGACTACACTACTGTTTAGTAGGCAGTGCAAGAGGATGTTGGTTGGTTGAGTCAGCTGTACCAAAGTTCTTATAGGCTCTATATAATGTATCTGGCTATACCCTGAGAAATATTGAGTTGAAATATCAACATAAATCAAAACAAAAAAATAATTTCCCTCCCTTCAAAGCTAAGGTGCTTATTGTCAAGGCTGGGATAGTGTGGTGCGGTCTGCACCACTTTGTTTGTGTTCCTATATAGACCCAGGGGGGTGTAGAGACACTGGCCTATGTTTTCAGCACACACAGAATGGGAATTTGATGATTTTTGTGTATTAGTGTTTAATTGCTGATTCTACCTTTTTAAGCACTCACAGTGGTTGATGTAATTATAGCATTTTATGTTTTTAGTTTTGTTTTTAGAAGTTTTGTGTATTGCTAAACTTTTTATTATTTTTTTTATAAAAAAGAAAAATTACGCTAATGTTTGGCAGAAAGCTAGACGTCCCTGACTGCAAGTACATCTTTTAACGACATCCTGCAGAACAAACAAAGTGTCAAGCAACTAGTTATGGTGTTGATTTTCAAGGCCCATTGGGAAGGTACTGATTCATTTTCGATAATGTTGCAGACAGCACTGCCCATTAGCTGAGGTACAAATACAGTTTTTCGACATTAAACAGAAATGCTTCGTCGGGTTATGTATAGAGAGCTCATAATGGGTCTGCAGGTTTGATGATTCACAGCTGTCTCTCTATGTCCTTCAGCGAATTATCGTATGCGTTCGCTCGCTCCGGTTCTGCTGTCGTTCATGTGTCACTGTAGTGTTCGCTACAGGGGGTTGTGCATCATTACTCATGTATTAGCTGCGCGTTGTGTTAATGCCTGCTGCTACTGTGTGCATCAGATATGGTGACTAAGTGCTTGTGTGCGTGTGAGTTATTTATTTTGGGGATGTTTATGAACTTTGTGTACCTTGAGTGATGTCCCTGTGGCTCATGATGCATGCCAGAGCAGTGCACGGAAAATAGCCAGCAACTTGAGCTTCTGGGCCTGTGACAGTGTTTGAGCCTTTAGTGTTTATCTTATCTGCGTTCCAGTCTGTTCTTTGTTAATTTATCCATCCACCCCTGCCGTTCATCCATGCCATACCATACATGGTCATTAGTAGGGCTGTGTATTGGCAAGAATCTGGCGTTACGATGCGTATCACGATACACACGCCACGATTCGCTATATTCTGATACTGTAAGCAAAGGCAATATATTCCATCCATCTTCATCCGCGTATCCAGAGTCGGGTCGCGGGGGCAGCAGCTTCAGCAAGGGACCCCAAACCTCCCTTTCTCGAGCCACATTGGCCACATAATCTGGTAACAAGCTCCTTTACTCTGTTTTATGGTTAATGTATTTTGTACATGGTCCCTATTTTTACAAAAACATTTTGATCAATAGTGTTTTAGAAAATCGGCACAGTATCACACAACGTAATATCGGGATACTTGTGTCAATGTTTTTTTTTTAAACCCCTAGTCATTAGCAGTGCTCACATTTCACTGAGTGTTGTGGGTCCATCAAGGCTTTTTTTTGGGTGCAATATGCCTTTTGGGTAGCCATGAGACAAATTAAATATTTACATTGAATTAACATGATCTTTTAGATTATTTAACATGCAGTCATTGCAGTGCAGACATGTTTCTCAGTGCTCTAAATGGGTTTAATTGTTATTTAAATATAACTTATAGGTTAGTGTATGCTTTAATGCTATTAACGAAACTGAGTCGTCTTGGGAGCCGCATGCATGAGAGGGAGTCATCATAGGTCACAAATGGTTGAGAACTACCAACCTATCACATTACCACATTCTCTCCTGGGCCTGTCAATCAACACTCACACCACACAGGGCAGCTACGTGTAGAGATTTTCTTCTCTCACTCTCTCTCTGTGTGCGTCTCGTTGCTTGTCAGGCCGCGTGTGCACTCCAGATCTCTTTCCCTGTAAGCACGGGCACCCGGCTGGAGGTAATTTTCTGCTCTGTAGCCTCGCCATCACCTTTGACCCATAGGCGCAGCACCAGCGATGTGCCACGGAGAGGGAACAGCAGCAAGTAGCTGCTTGATTATTAGCACCATGTTGTTGTTCAAAGATGAGACTAATATTTGTATTTGCTTTTCGCTTCTTCCTTTATGCCGAGTTCAGACTGCAAGACTTTCAAAGTCGTCAGATGGATGTGCATCACACACTACACGACCGTCTCTCTCGTAATCAGGGTGCCTTGACGGCGTCGTGCGATTCACACCACGTGACTGATCGGCGACGGGGGGGGGTCGAACACACTACAAGGTGTTTCTCCCGTATAATTCAAACTGGAACTTGGAGGTTGTTTGTTTCACGAGCTTATAGGCCTATCTCACAAACAAGACATAATGGCATTCTCACCTCAGTAACATGGAGCTAGTACATATCTTGCCACGGCTAATATACGTATATTATTTTCGCTTCTTCCTTTAGCCGGTGTGTGTGTGTGCTCTGCTTGTGTACTACACTTGTGTCTAGTACTGCACAAGAGTCCATTCCTTTCTCGCCACCCCATGTTTCATCTGTCTTCAGGTTCTTTCATTCACTAGCATCTTCTAGTTCCAGGCAGGCCGCGCACATGCCCCATATCTTTACTGTTTATCTCCACAGCTTAATGTGCACTTATAAGGACATGCGTGGCGAGTGTGCTAATTAGATTAGTGTTGTGGAGCTGGAATGTCTGACAGCACCCGAGTTCTTTCCAATAGCTTACACGGTCTACAGCCATATGTTAGCCTTTCTGAAGTCAGTTCAGAGGAATTGATGGAAAAGGAATAATCGTATTGTTTTGAACCAGGCGCTTAATAAACTTCCAACCTTTTTTTTCTTTTAGGTGTTACAGTAGTTAATTTTTCTCATCAATAGCGGCCCTTCTGGAATTGCTGAATTGTGAATGTCATTACTTCCCATTACTAGACTGGAGGGGATTAGTGAATGGTGACTCACAGTGTGGGATCACTTCTAGCATGCAAATTTCAATCTCCGTGTGCCCCAAAGCATCAAACCTCATCCAGCTCTGCCAGAACTGCGTCTTGACTGCTCTCCAAGCCCAGCCCTCATCTGCCAACAGGCTGTAGGAACTAGGGAGAGTGACAAACCACCGACCGCAGCTCCTCAGCAGCTGGCGTCAGTTGATCAAAACACAC
>JAODLL010022409.1:0-25498 GCA_026546735.1 Forbesichthys agassizii
TTGTGATCGTATCATCTGACCTGAGGCCGCATGTTTTGGACACTCGGGTAAAGAGAGGGGCAGAGCTGTCAACTGATTACCATCTGGTGGTGAGTTGGGTGAAGGGGTGGGGGAAGACTCTGGACAGACCTGGTAAGCCCAAACGGGTAGTGCGGGTGAACTGGGAACATCTGGAGTGCAGACAAAGGGAAACAGGGACAACCCTGGAAGTTTCAGCCATGACAGTAATACTCAGACAGCTCAGGGGGTTTTGATAATATCCCAACCACTTTCTAGTTGAAGTTTTTGCCCTGCTGTCTTTCCCCAAAACTTTTTAGACCAAATCAATCAAAGGTGAATAATATTTCATTTCTTTGTGCAAGTTCAAAGTAAGCTTTCATTCATACTGAACAAGAATATTTTATTATGGTTTTGCGCACACTGCCATCATATTTTCACTTTGTTCTTTGATAGTTCAGAAGCTGAAAGTATAGACTTTGACATTAGCAGTAGCAATTACCTTAACTCACAGTGATTTTGATGCTGTGTACAGTTAACGGTACTCCTACACTCCAGTAGATATAGTGAACTAATTTCCACCTCAGCTTACTTTGCATGGTTGAAACACATTCAGGAGGGGGAAATCAGGAGGGGCGGCGGAGGTCTCACACCTTTCTCTACATTTCCCCTACATTCACTCACACTTTTGGGATGCCTGGTTGCTAAAATATAAACGTGTTGGGTTGGCTCTCGGTGTGCTAACGCAATCAAGCTTAAATTGTATACTCTAAAAAGGCATTCTTTCATTTATGAGGTACTACTGCACAGTTGTACAATACAGACTGTCTATATCTGTGGCAATGTCAATCAAATAATAATTTTATGTTGCATGTTATCCTATAAAACAACAACTGATGGGTGATAGGCGTTTGCAGTACGTACAAATTGCTTTCATTCAATCTAGAGCCATAATCAATTAATTAAACCTGTTATATTGACTATTGAAAAGACTGCTGTCTATTAACTTCTTTGGGCTTTCAGCAATCAGCTCCTATACAACACCACTTAGAGGATGCTTGCATGGTAGCTTGTTGGTTAGACTAGGGCAGCAACATGTTTACTTACAGTATACACTAATTTAACATATGTATATGCCTGGTGTATTATACAGCATGTGTTCTGTATACAGGATATGGATGAATATAAAGGGAAAGAGTTTCCCAACAGACTGTGGGTGTTAATTAGCCTACGTTGACACTCCTGTCTGAGGTCTTTCCATCTGTCCCAGTCAGAGTGATGAATGTGAAGATCTTGTCTAGGTTTAAGAGGAGCACCTTATTAAGGAGGAATGTCTGCTTGCTAGATATATGGAACTTTAAACTAATCATATGGCCTGGGTTTTGTGGTATAAGGAGTCAGTGATATGCAGGTTATTCTATGTTGTAACCTATACATGGAGGAATGAAGATTATGTTAAAAATGAAGGCTTTAGATGAAGTAATATTATGAGAGAATTCTGCATTTACATGCTGCAGCATCTCTATGAACATGCAGTAATGTATTGGGTCCAACATCAATTACCAAGTGTGAATGAGAGTTCAGCCAGTGTATAGTGTACTGTAAGATACTGTGTGTGACAACTAGCGCTTTAGCTATAACTCACCAGCTGGTGAGTAAAGCACAAATTAAGCCTTCTAGCATCTAGATGGTTTGGAGGGTATAAATTGTCACATTGAGAGATTGGAACTCAGACAATATTTATTACCCATGAATTGTAATTGAACTGTCTGAAATAATTATAAAGGAGGAATTTTCACCAGGGCTGAAAGCCGATGATCTTGAATAGGAAGGAAAGGTTGCAGGGAATATAGGGCTGCTTTGTCTCATTCCAACAGCCACAGACGCTGCCCATAAATAATTCAGTATGGCAGCAGTGTCTGAGGAGGCACTGGGGCGAACTATTTGATATTTTATTCAGTGTCAAAAGGCTAAGTCTGATTTTAAGATGCTTTTTTCTCCTTTAAGAGAGTGAGCTGATCAAGTTCTGCCTATGTGTGGGCAAGGCTCATGTCTTTGAAGTGGGTATAAAACCTTTTATATTAAAGTGCTCTCACACACTGATTTACAAATGATTCAATCTCAAGGCTTTATTCAGGGGTTTCATAATGATATTGGTGGAGCTCTCATAGTCTTTTTCATCTAGTTCTTGTACTCAAGACACAAATACTGTATAATGTGTTCAATAACATGACACTCTATTTAGTAAGAAATCAAAACCATTTTGGGAAAGTGTCATTATAGTTAATTTTGGGTCTCTTCAGACCATCCTCGCTAATAAGAAAAGTATTCTGAAAAGTGTGCCTGCATTTTTAAATGCCACTAAGACCATTTTCAGAAATACATTTTGATATATGAATGTACTTGTGATATATGAATGTAATGTTTTAAATAATGTAAACTAACATGAGATGGAGATTGAAATTGTTAGTAGTAGTATAAATGAGCTATATACTGACGGCACAAATATAGCCCTGATTTACCTGCATTCAGCATGGGTAAATATTTACCAGTTCTATGTCTATATACAGTCCAGAAACTTCAGGCTTAGCGGGTGCAGTAAGCCAATCATCTGAATACTCAAGGATGCCTGGTAAATGCACCCTGATTTGACGACCATTGTCATTCAATCAACAATAAACATGTTGAGGACAGTAGATATACAATACAAAATACATAACATATGTCAATCAATGAGTGATCTGTTGGGTTTTCTGAATGAGGGGATTATAAAGTATGCTGAGGGGAATTTGTCAGATATTTTTACTGTAGGCTAATCATTATCATTTAAATCATAATTTGTTCAATGCAAACCACAATGTAACCAGAATGTTTATATTATGTTCCAACATAAATTGTATTTCTGATATAATGTTGTAGCCTGTTTGGTGCTCCTAAGCCATACATGTTTGTAAATATACTGTATCTATCCTTCTTATAAAGTACTACCAAGCTACTGAATACTTTTATTTGGTATAATGAGGACTACCATATCCAATAAATAGCCTAGTCAAATGTTGCCATCTTGTGGTCACTAAGAGCTGTTGCTGCACATACTCTAGCTAATGTTGATGTAATGCTAGCGACCCCAAGCGGAGGGGGATGTTGTTAAAGCACAACTGAAAACACATACACACACGTCACTGTTAATTCCTCTGCTTATGTTATTGCATTTTACAGAACCTATCTTCTTCTGACTTGAGCAAGTTCAGTCTCATCCACCAACCGTACGTATCTTGACCCCCAGATCACTAGAGTATTCCCTTCTTTGTTTATCCCTTTCTTCTTTTCTTCCTTCCACTGCTAGTCAATAGGGTAGCATTTAGTGCTCAAGTTAACACAGGGGTCAAATGTCAGACTTGAACAATAAATACAATAATTATATATGGTCTATACCATTTTAATTATCATACACTATATAATATGTAATGTAATGTTCAAGGCTTTAAATAGAAATTAAGCCTTCTATACCATTTTACTGTATTTCTCATAGGTCTTAGTTGCTTTTCTAAGTTCCTCTTTTCACGATGTTGCATAAACGAATGCAATAAGGAAGTTGTGCAAGCAGTGGATACTGTAATCACAGCTGGAGTAGACATTGAATATTTTAGTTTAGCTAGTTTATTCTTAGAAACAGGATTCATACAGGGGTATATTTAATCCATAAATCATCAATCTTCTTCTTACTGGATATTCCAGATACATTCTTGTGAACATATGTGAAGATAACATATGTGAAGATAATAATGCTCATTATACCAGGAAGCCAGCTAAAAACAACAACAAGCTATGTTGCCATGGAAATAAAGTTATGTGACTTAGCTAAAAGAAGTAAAGATCTTAAATATATAGATTTTACTGTATCTAAGTCTTAAAATGTTTTAGGCTCAAGAACATTCGGCACACACTAGTGGTATACATTTATTATTTTCCCTGTGTTCAATGTTTCTGTTTCAGTCTTGGTTTCTTGTCTTCCCTATTGCTATGTCATTATTATTTTCACCTGTTCTAACTTTGACAGTATTTACATGCTGTGTTTCTACCAGTTGGTTGCTGCTCATATCAATGTTTATTATTCTCATGTCTCACGTCTTATACTGTTTAACTTCTAGTTTATTTCTGTGTCCCATTATTGATCGCATTGTATGCTGTTTGAGAAAACAATCTATTTGTGTCAAAACAAATAATTGTGGTAATATAAAAGTAATTTTAAAAAAAAGTTTACTGTATGTAAACATTTTTAGTAATACAATGGATTACATTACCAATTACACATCTTATTGTATTTAAATGTTAGAGACCTCACATGCAGGTGTACCTGCATGAACCAGTAATGTAATCTGTAATTTGAAAGTAATTTGACCCAACCCAACCCATGTATATGTATATATATATATATATATATATACATATATATATATATATTACTGTAACTTCTGTTAACGGTAACAATAACAGCACAACCTGCAAGCTGGTATCACATTGCATCTGCACTTATGCATATCTGAAGTTTAGACACAGAGAGCTGTGTCTGAGTGTGTGGTGGATTGCTGCACACCATATAGTTAAATTTTCCAACTTTTGTCTTAAAATAGCTCTTACATTAAGATCGGAACTCACTGAAATAGATTAGATTGTGGAGATGGAGCAAGGAATTATGCTAGTGTGTGTGACACATGCACATGTGTGCATGTGTGTGTGCGTGTATATGTGTGTGTTTAGGGGAGGTAGCTGAAAAGCAGAAGTGAGTATTCCTTGCAGAAGCTGTTATGAATTCCCTCCCCTATATGACATATATATGACTAGTTACAGAAACGGACACATTTCATTTACATCAGGGAACACAAAGAGCATGCACCAGACAAACATCTTAAAATGTACACTCTTGGATAAAATCTGAATATGGATAGATTTAGTAACATCACCATCCCTGTTGCTGAAAAGTTTCGGTAAGCACTGCATCATATAGTATATTAGTTTTTCAGAATTATGCATTACTGTATACAGTACATATATTCTGTTTGCTCTTGCAAATGCTATTGAAGAATTATAGAAATATTTTTGGTATTTCAAATCTAGTTATTTTTTTATATATGACATTACATATCTAAAAGGCTACATAAAGAAGTTGAACTTTAAAGTATAACTTCTTTTTATGTCTTATAGGCAGCTTCAGAAGATTGTTCAGGACATCAAGCAAAATGATGGCGGCTTACTAAATACATTTAGAAGGTAAGTTGGAAAATACATATTGAAAATATTTAATAACAGAAATGGGAACAATGTTGCCTGGCTTATACATTGTGCAAGTCAAGTGGAAGCTAAAATTCGTCTTTCTTAACTGTTGAAAATTCACCTTAGATCATATTGAACAATAGGGTTTGGTAAAACAGGTGGCTGCACTCTCGCTTTCCTTTTTCTAAAATCAACATTTGGAACTAGACTAATCTATATTGGGCCTGACTAAACCCAGTAATAGGCCTACATAGGTATATGTTTTTTTATTTTTTCACAATTGCCAGTAATTCAAGTGAACTACTGCAGCAATGTGTATTATACAGCATACTGTGTGTTTTTATTGTCAAATCATGTAACTTGTCTGTCTGTGACTTTTGCTTCAGACTGAAAACCAAACAAGTTCCAAAATTACCTGCAAGAGATTATCATGGTAAGATTAGCTATTTAGCAGACCCTTATTATTATACAGTATAATATAGACAAATTAGCAAATTTGAATGACTTTTACATTGCACATTTTTATTTAGATTACTATTAGAAGCAGAATCAGAATGACATTAATTTGCCAAGTACAATAGGAATTTATCATGGCGTCGTTGGTGCAGCAACTAAAGTCAATATTAAAACATAACATTATAAAGTACAATTATGTAGCCTATAATTAGTCATCATAGACCTCAGTTGTTTGACAAAGCTATGACTCAAATGAATGGTCAGTTGAATGTCAAAAGAATATGGGCCCTATTTTAACAATCTAAGCGCAAAGAGCACGTTAGGCGTGTAGTGTCCAAATCACCTTTTGCTATAGCCTGGCTCCACTCAACTATTACTCTCAGTTAAATTAGTTTTGCTGAGAGTTTGGAAACCCTGTTTGCTTTACCATTTCCATAGCCACAGACTTGCTGGCGGACCAATCAGGGTGGTTTAGTGAGTTGACCTTGAAATCAAGCGTGTCTGGAAATTGTGGTAGAGCTAGATGATGCGATCAAAACATCTGTAGCAACACTGATTGGTTAAATGCTGTCCAATCATTTCAAAATTAACCAGATGTCTACACCCAGTAGGAGGCTACAACTGTTCTCAATGGAGCGTGTCCAGACCCTATTCAGAAAGTGAATTTTGGTTACACCAGGCTAGATAATCGGTCGCTGCGCTAGGCGCATGGTCCAAAAGGGTTGTAATTATTATCTTCATTATTATTGGGCGTGTTTTGGGTGTAACACAGTTAATCCATTCCCTATAAAAATCCATGTGTACTTGTACATTGGCAGATTGCTATTATATATGGTAGGGTTTGTGAAAGCAAAACAGCAGACCATCTAGACAACATCAGGATTCCACCAAAACTCCTCAAATATGTTGATGTAAACTGCCTGCACTAATGCTATTTCACATTGTACTCTTTTAATCTTTAATCCTTTGCATGTCCTGCGCATCCTTCTGTGTGTAACAAGTAGAGTGTACGTAACGCACATTGTGCACACGCCATATTATCTTTACAATGCACCGTGCCATTTACTTTAGACCAGGTTTTTGGTGGTCAATCATACAATCAATTTCCGCTGCCTGAAGATATGCGCCAGACCACACCTCATGTTTAGACCAACACACACACAGGTGCTCAAATGAATGCAAGTGCATTTGCTATTTATACAACGTGGGTGCCAGACAGGAAAATGACGTGTCGAACTAAAAGTAGTAAAGCAATGCTTTAAAAAGCGCTGCTACTGTATATAGGGCCCTAAAATATGACCCTATGTCCGCTTTGACAAACAGGGCGCAGTTGCTTTAATGATAAAAAAACACTGATAATAATAGTCCTCCTATAGGCTATATGTTATTGTATGCAGTTTTGAAGCAGAATTTAACGTTTATGCGATTGTAAGTTAAAACACTTCAATATACTGTCAAATTCAACAAATATCTCCTCATGGTCCACTAGCTGCTTGTTCGGTGTGAAAACAAACGTCCGGTGTACCTACACAGCCCACTCACACAACACTAGCCTGGGCAGCCTTGGCATTGCGTGTCCAGTGTGTGCGACAGAGCACCTGAGGACACACCCCATGGCATTGAAGGGAGAGGTGTTTTTCTTTTGATCCAGTTCAAATAACAACAATCTTCCTCCAATACCACTGACTCTACCTGTAATATTGAGAAAAGTAAATGGTAAAGGTTCAATTACCACTTGTTGAATAAGATATCATTATAATATAATATTTTTTTTTGTTATGATATATTCATTAAACGTCCCTTCGCCCAGCACTTCAGGTCAAATACGTTGTGTGTGTGTGTGTGTGTGTGTGCACGCACGTGCACGTGTATGTGCTAGTGCTCAGGAGATATGGTCTGTCGATTCAGTGATGAAAAGAGAAATACTGTACACTCATTCTCATCCGCCCTTAACCAGAATTAAAAAAGATGATGTTCTGCCAGAATAATGCACAAATAGTTTGTTATAGTTTCTTTGTTTAGTTTCTTAGATTATTCTTTTCTACAGAAAGCTACATGGCTATATTATTGCAATTTGTACTAAAATATTTATAACGTCTGCCTTTACAGGTGATGGTGATGAAGATGAAGAGCAATGGTCTGAAGTAGATGTAAATGCTGCAAACGGGGTTTCAACAACATAGCAAATACATAGCAAAATCCCATGCTTCTAATCTCTTAATTTCTAATTTTTCCCAGGAGAGTGACACTGACAACTATGAACCCCCTCCTAGTCAACGAGTCTTCAAACCAAGAACCTCTGCATCCTTCCCCTGTGACGAATACATTGGTTAGTAAGTAGTAAAAACTGGAAAGTTAAAGGCCCCAAATTAATATCATTTTTCAGCTTCTATTTTGGACATTGTTAATATTTGAGGTGAAAATCAAATCACACTAATGTCCTGTAAAACAAAAATGTATTTGTGACTCCAAATAGGCACGTGTAAGGTGGCATAAAAACAAAAAAATATATCAAACATTTCCCCTCTCTTTCTATCTCACCTAAAACATACACTAGCTGCATCTGTGAGGTAGCAAAAACAAAGCTAACTAGTACTAGCTAAAGACAAGCAGGTGCATTTTCAGTGGCTTGCTACCTCATTCTCTCTTCCCTTTTCCAAAAATAACCTGAGTGCAGAGGTGGTTCTACCCTAAGATACTTTTAAGATCTTTTTATAGAAGTATGTCATTATGGAAGCATGACATGATAGCTTGATATTTCCATATGTCACAACATGACATATCATGGTATGAAGTAAGACTTTTGTTTCATGTTAAAAAAGAGTAGTCATAAAGTAGCCTACATGTTGCAGCTCCAAAACCAAAGCCCAAACACATGTCCTTGTGACTCAGTTGCTCGGTTGATTTCAGATAGTATAGGCTATACTGATAAATTCATCACATTTACATTAACAGCATGTAACAGAAGCTTTTAATCAAAATGACGTACTGTATAGTTAGTAGCCTACATTTGTCAATATGAAAAACATTATTTTACAATAATGACAGTATTGTGTCATCAGAGCTAATATTAGCCTACCATGTATCATTACATCTTAACCATATTTACTAATAGCCTAAACAATACAGTGGTTCATTTTATAAAGCATGAAGGACAAAATGTTTTTCTTTTCACACATTTATTCGGCAGCAAATATCTGAATGTTTTAATTTACATAGAATCACGTTACACTACCTTATGGTAATTGTTATTGACAAACAATTTTGAAGTTGCCTACTTCTGTTGTATAATTCATTTAACTATTTAACAGCATAATTTAACAGCAGTAGATTTTTAAAAGTTGCAGCTGGTTATTAAATTGGCCAAACGCATCACGTTTCACCTATACTGATTATGTTTCTTTTTCTGAAATGTTCTGTTTCTATTGTTTCTGCTTTCCACTTTCAGACAGCTGCCGAGGCAGACCAAGCCATCCACCCAGGAAGCTCCTTCGCCCAGTTAAGACAACTGAATCAGTGCCACTGGAACCCACCCATGTGGCTAGCGATGAAGTAAGGCTAATAAAGATTAATAAACATGAGTCATAACACTGTTGTAGAGGCAAATAAGGGGTAATGATTTGAACCTAGGCTGTACCAGGTTCAAACTATGCGGATATTATAATTATTGATTTTAAATGAGCAGTGGCCTAATGCCCTTTCTTCATTATTTCTTTAGGGGTATTACATTACTCCTGAAGACGATAGTGACGACAGTTATATAGAACCTACGGAGAAAAGGCCTACTAGTAAGATATATTTCTAGAATATTGATAAAAATGTCAAATGTTCTAATGACAACAATTCTAACCATACATAATACATTGATCCTACTTCTCTTCAGGTACTTCAATGCTTGGCAGGAATGGAGCAGTGAAGATTTTCCCTAAACCTGAACCAGTGGATACACATGGTAGGATATACATTTGATAAAAAATGTAGTTGAATTATGCAGAAACATTAACATCTCTGGTTTCTAATGTTGGATTTGGTTTTATTATAGATATATATGAAGTGCCTGACCAAGAGGTATATATTTACAATGTGCAACACAACTAAATTTATTTATTTTTCATGGAATTAATATTTGGTCCTATTTTATGATACATATAGGAAGCATCTCCTCCAGAAAGCAGGTCAGTTTCATACTGATATACAAACCATTATACTGTATAAAATATAAAGAACTGTAATAATTTTTATAAAGTCATTTAATACAGTAAAATAAGTGAATAACCTTTTACCTGTTGACATCATAATTACATTACAGAGTCAATCATATATTACACACAATGTCGGAAACTCCTTCTCCGTCTTTTCCACCTAGAGCCAGCCCGAGGTAGGATAACAGTTTATAGACTCTATCCTCATTGGCACAAGGAGGTTAATGATATATAATGTTTGTATGAATAAAAAAAAACAGTTTACCACATTTTATCAATTTACTGTACTGTTATTTTATTCTTAATATGTGTTATTTTCAGAATGAATATTCAGAAATCACCTTGCCCTGTAAGTACAGAATATATGATATAATACGTTACATTACACTAACTTTTGTTAGAATATTTTATTTTATTTTATTCTGATTATCCAGGTTCCAGGGCCCACAGATGAAGATGAATATGAAGTTTGTGATCCAGATGACAGTAGGTTATAAATAAATAAATAACCAAATGCAATTCTTGTCTTAATTGAATGTAGGTGAAAATGGAGAGTACAACACAATTATGCAATGCAGGTGTAATACACCATTTAGAGCAGAAGTAGGGAACCCTGGTCCTGATAACGACCCATTCTAATGAATGGGTCGTTATCAGGTGTCTAACACACACACTTCTAACTTTGTTCATTAGAATCAGAATGTGGCTCTCCAGGACCAGGGTCCCCTACCCCTGATTTAGAGGATGACAATGAAATTACAAAATGTTTCAAATGTTTTAATTAATTAATTTGGAATTTAGATATTCACAATAATAAATATTGATAGTGAAAATAGTCCACATTTTTATCATTGCCTTGTGTATTGTCTAGATTCAAGTGTAAAATCAATAGAGGATTTAGTTAACGTTTCACCAAAACCAACACCAAGACAGTAAGTCAACACAATTGTTCTAACATTTGTAGTATTGTACTATACTCTATATACTTTTATGATTACATTTTATTTTAATTTAGGAAGCCGTCAAGACCAGCTTTAAAGCCGGTATGAAATGTTTAACTTTGCATGTTCAATATTACAGAATATTACCTTTACTCTTAATTACTTGAATGAGGTTTGATTTCATAGTATAATTTGATAATAATTATGTTTACTGTCACAACATTGATATATGATGGTCATAATCTATTACAGAGGCATGATTTGAAACAGAAAGACTCTGAAGGTAAATATAATTTCTGCATTTATTGATGCAAGCATTCATACTGTGCATATACACAAGTCAAACCTATTTGTAATTATGCTATTATTATACTGCTGTTCTAGGCTACAGTATAGCTTTTGACAGTATAACTACTTATCCTACACTAGCAATCTCCACAGGTACTACATGGGACAATAGCCCAAAAAAGCATGTTAAAGCACTTACATCTGATTTCAGACTTCCGAAGTAAGAACCATTTATCATTTGAACATTGATCATTTTTGTTGGGCAAAACAAAATAATTTTCTATCTTCTTCACAGGATTCCTGTTTCACAGTTTAACTCGCTCGGTAAGTAGGCCAAACTTAGGCTATACATTTTTTTAAAGCATATTCTGTTGTGTGAGTGTAAGGTTTCAAAACAAACATATCAAGTATTAGTTCTCAGCAGTACTTTTTTTTCTTTCCCTCTGCTGTCTCAGGACAAGATAAGAAATGTCTGGCTTCAGAAAGCATTTCAGTTGACACAGAAAAGGTTACTAAAATAAACACACCTTTTAAAAAAATGTGTATGTGGAGCGGTTGAATGTATTTTGGTGTTTTTTATCACAGGAGACAGATTTATATAAGAAGCCCTGGTATGCCGGTTACTGCGACCGCAAGAGAGCTGAGGACGCCTTGATTCTGTCTAACAATGTGAGTGTAACAGATTCCAGGACAGGGTTGATTCAGTCTTCATTGTAAGCCTATACTGGTATACAATGACCCTGATTGGGCAAGCTACTGTATACACCTTTATGAGTAGGACTTGCTCCAAACATCTAATATTGAAGGCGGCCAGCCAGGCTGTGCCAATGTCTCAAATCAATAGCAGACAATTGGGCCACCATCAACTATTATGTGATTGGTGAATTTCAAACAATGACACCAAGCAGGTGATTGGACCACCTTAAACCAATCAGAAACAGACAGACCCAGCTGGTGATGATTTTAAACTACTCACTTCACTTAAAAGTTCCCATTATGATATGCAAAGCAAATTATAGAGGTGTACAAGTATAAGTTGATACAGCCCATTAAACTATCTCCTTGTCTTTGTAACAGGATGGATCTTTTTTGGTGAGACAGAGCACTGGCCAAGACATAAATCAGCCCTACACATTGGCTGTGTTATACAACGGTCGGGTCTACAATATTCCAGTGCGCTTCATTCCGTCAGCACAGCAGTATGCTCTCGGAAGTAAAAAGAAAGGAGAAGAGGTATACTGTGGCTAATTTTAAAATGAGGAAAACCTCATGGTATGGTAGGCCTATCAAAATTAAAGATGGCTCAATCCAAAAGTCTTTTTATGTATATTACCCCAACTCTGAAAAAGTTGGTCTGGAAAATATTAGTTAAAAAACATTGTTTGCATTGTACATGTGTTACTTAAATATTTGTTATGTAGGGTAAAGTAAGCCTTAAAGGCGAAAAAGGCGAGGCTGGAGAAATATTGTTGAAAAGGCTATTTGAACTTAAACACCTCTCCCGGCAATGCCATAGGGTGCTCCTTCCAAAGCTCCGCCCCCCAAACTGGTTACGCATTGCCATGTCTGGCATAAAGTTGTGTGGTGCAGTATGCACTTTGTCTTGCCATATTCAAACCAAGGGCTGTGTAGACCTACCATATTTGTTTGCAGCTTGTACACAGAATAGAGAGCTAGCAGAGCATTGGTAGATATTTACTGAACCTGCCAAAAGGCCCATCAATCACTTATTACACATTTAACCATGTGGCGAATAAGACCACTAATTTGCATTAGCTCCAAGTTGCAGCCTATATTCTCACAAATGGTGAGAATTTGTGAAAATGTACTGCATTTAGAAGGTATAATCAAGACAAATTCTTCACTAACGGTACAGTGATAAATGTTTTTAAAAAGAGCCTACTCTGTCAGTCAAAAGAATGGATTGAAGTTGCGTTGTCCCTCCTTCGCCTTAGTGGACCATCTGAAGAACTTCCTGTAATGAATAGCCTACAGTAGCATAATACACTATCATTATTTCTTATATTAATTTTGACCTTAGTCAAGTACTTACTTTCATGACATGGCTGGTGTCATCTTTAGCGGGCTTGCTGAAATGGTTACATACGAGAAGTTAGTCAGGGTATGGGGGAAACCTCTTATTGAAATCCTCCCCAGGTTCTGTTAGTCAAGTGGAATGGAAACCATGTCTACATCTCCTTTCCACAGCGTTTCAGCAGTGTCTCACACATCATCGAGAACCACAAAAAGAATCCATTGGTGTTGATTGACAGCCAGAGCCAGTCCAGAGATGCCACCAAGCTGTGCTATGCTGTAAAACCATAGAACCCGGAGAGCTCAGACTGTCATGGGATGACCAGCAAACATGCTATTACATTTGTGGTGATGTTGATATTCCTAACCATGATATTTATTCACCCAGTTAAGGAAATTAACCAGATGTTGCTCACAACAACACAGCATGTAATGTAATCCATTGGAAGCAGTGGTGTTACTGACAAATTTGGAAACCACATTTAGGCAAAGTATGAGCTTACTTATCAATATATGTGCATATTTGTGATAGATGTTTGTTTTTTTTAATAAAAAAATTAACTCATTTAGTGTGATCTTCCAATGACAAACTATATCCATTTATTATCTGAACAAGTAATGCTATCAAATGTTGATTTGTCGCATAACAAACTTACAAGGCACTTGGTGAAGATAACCTGGTAAATATTCAATATTTCAGGTCTCTGCCTATACATAAAATAGATATTTTCTAAACAAAATACTTTATATATACACATATACAGTACATTACTGACTCTGAAATCTATATTATGCATGATGTATGTACATGTGTCCAATGGTCCTATACAAAACATACATAAAATGTCCTTGTCTTGGATACACAGGAAATATGGCATTACATTAGGACAAAAGATGAGATTGTTATAGTCTTAGGCCTGATAAGGTGAGGTAATGGGAGGCATTACTCCAATAATTATAGTGCAATTAAAAGTATTTAAGCATTTCAAGAAAAGAGAAAAGGAATTTCACGAAGATCAAATAATCATGCTTAAAGAATACATAAAAACAGTATTGCTAGGATATCACTAGCCTCAGGACTACTCGTTGGACTGTCTAAAGTCGACTGAAGGAAAGACAACAAAATGTCTCAGACATAATACTATTGAACATGTATTATGGAGCTTATAAACATTTCTCAAATACACTTTCATTGGCCAATTAATGTGAACTAACATTGAAGCTACAGATATAAAGCATAAATAAATCTAAATTAAACATCTTATTTGTCATTAGACAATTCTGTTTTTTCTGAGTAACTTTCTGAGCCTGGTGCCCCATTTGAAAAAACAAACAAATATACTAGCTACCAAATTGTTCAGCCTACCCGTACATAAACTTTCATAAAACTCAGATGGTTTGGCAAATATGTACTGTGTTTCATGAGTTTTTTTTAAACAGTGTAATTAAATCTAGTTAAATAACAAAGCTATTGCTTCAACAGAATAAAAACATGAAAAACAATGACGTCTAACTACATTACTGCGGCAATAATAATCTAATAAAATAACTGCCTGCTTCAAGATATTTGAAGATGAACGACCACAAATGTTGAAATTACCCTGAGTCTCTCAAAACTAGGAATCTCATATTCTCATTATTCTTGATTAAGACATTAAAATTTGAAGATTGTTAATGTTCTGCCATGTTAAATCGCCTTGTTCTTCCTAATCCAGTGTAAATCATGTTCAATATTCTTCAGTTTGGCTCTTTTGACTCCAATAGATGTCGTTGCTGGTGTGCATCCCACATGTCCTGATTAAAGAAAGCCCTTCCACAAAACCAGCAGCAGAATCTCACCATCGAATTACTGCTATTGCATACCGTACGGACAACCTGGTACTTTTTCCTACTAGTTCTTTTAAGTTTCAGTTTCAAGAGGAACCTCTCTTGTACTAAGTTTTTCACACACATGCATACAGGAGGGAAAGTTGGGGCATGTCTTGGATAATTTCCCCCATGGATCTCACTGTCCATTACCAATAAGGATTTCAGTGTTTTATGTGACAGTGCAACCTTCTGAATCTCTCCTTTGTACCTGTGGATAACCCTCATAATGTTAGTCACCTCTGGGATGTCCACATCCGGATGGTTTAGCACCACCACAGGCTGCTCTTTAAACGGACGCCTTATCAGTTGAGACGTACTGAACGCTACTAGCTTTAGCGTTCTTTCCATGTGTCTTGGGACTTGCTGCAAGTGCTGACCAGTGCTGTGAGAGAGCTCCTCTCTAATGGCTTGGCTAGAGGACATGCTGGCTATGCTGGGAGGTTCCAGAAAACGGTCTGTCGGCATTGGCGTCTCATCCATGCCTTCAGCATACAAGTCGTACTTACCAGAAGAAACAGTGATATCCGGATTGTCACTGGGCATCTTATCTGTAACACAGGAAACACATTTTTATTGCATAATTACATTGTTATTATCAATTACATATTATTTACACAGATACTATGCTTATTCCAAGTAATGTAAAATAGTATAATGAAATTAAAACTGTACCTTTTGGTGTATGTGATAATTTGAGGGAAATGGGAGACTTGGCTCCAGTTTTCCTATGAGTCATTGCATCTTCAATAAGTGAACAGCTTTCTATTCCCTTAGACCCATTGCATGCCACACTATTGTCATTTTCTCTTAAGTCTCCAAAGCAGTCAGATTTTTGTAGAATACAGTGTTTAGGGCTTGTTGAAAGTGTTAATTGACATAACTGGCTTGCATTGTCATCTGAACTTCTGCTGTCACCTTTAACAGCAAGCACTGTTTCACCATGGATACTTGAATTTTGTGAGTGTCTTATGAAAGCTGGAAGAGATGAATCTTTCCCCTTTGTAAACCCTAAAGGCTTTGGTGTGCATTCTGGGGCAATCAAATTCAGGTCCGGAGGTCTGGTTTCTGGACGTATGGTTGGCAAGTTTGCATCCACTGACTGTGATGTGGATTTGAGGTCTTCAAAAGAATTTTGCTTGTCAGCTTTGATATATTTCTTCTGGCTACTTTCGGTTGACAGTGCTCTCTGTAGAAACCACTGAGTGTCCTTCAAGGTTGTTTGGGGTTGTATTAATCTGTCTTCCGGCAAACCAGACCCAAACCGAGTTAAAGGGCTTTGTGACATCCACTTCTTATTCTTAACTGGGTCTTTCTTTAGAACTAGCTTCAGGCCAAATCCTGGCAATCCTTTAACAAATGCCTTAGGTTTGGTCTTTCTTTTCCGCCTCCCTTTTCTGTTCTTGTTTTTAGGTAATGATTTTTGTTCATTCCTCTCATTTCTGAGCGTTATCTTTTTGGAAAAATCAACTGCATCCTCTGAGGGATTAACATTTACTATCTTATATATTTGAGTATTTTCTTCAAAACCCAATTGCTGATTTTCACTATAACCTCGAATTTGACTGCACGTTGCAGACTCATTGGAGGAAGAGACGGAGGCATCATTATTCAGAGTTATTTCACTTTCTGGATAGCAGAGTTCATTTAATGTAGATGGTGGTCTGTTTGAGTCAGCTGCAATATGGGTTTCAAAATCTGCACTTTCAGGGACAACAGTTTCTACGTTTTCTGGTGGTGGCATCATTTTTAACATTTTGGCAATATTAGCACTCTGCTGAGATACAGTGATCTTGTTCTTGACAGTAAGGACAGCAATATTCTTGTTTCTGCTAGACATGATACTGTTCTCTAACTCTGGAAGCAGATTCATATCTTGTGGGACATTGGACAGTACACTCTGAAGAGCCTTAGTCCATTTCTCATCACCCGATTCTCCAGACCTTACTAAAAACTGTTGAGTCTCCTCAAGCGTTCTTTTTGCATCAGATAGGCTACAGTACTTATCCAGGAATTCTTTTCCAGGCAAAGAAAGACAGTCATGGGGCAGCCAGGGCATTTTCTTAACTGTGTTTTGTGTCAGTCTATGAGTATTTTTTGGTAGTATATCATTTGGTGTCTCTCTTATGGATTCTACCTTATTCATAGTCTGGAAGCCATTCTGATTACCATGGACAGTGTTCATATGTTTTGTGATCTGCAGTTTCTGAGGTGCTTCATAGACACAGTACTGACAGCCCAACATATGAGTGGTTGTTTTAGCCACAAGTTGCTCCTTAAAGTCTTTTGATTGGTCTGAAATATCAAACTCACTACCTTTTTCGAGACTGAGGTTATGTAGATACATGTGCTCTATAAACACTCCTACATCACATGTGGAGAAATTCTTGCACAGTTCGCATGAGTATTTGCCGTTTTGACTGTGACGCATGGTCAAGTGTATATTGAATTCAGAGGGAGTTCGCTGGACATTGTCATTACAAATGTTGCAGGTAGAAAATGTGTCCTTATGGCTTAATAGATGCACCTGAAGATACGATAGTTCATGTGTAATAAAATTACATGTGTGACAGGGAAAAACCGGCAGAGTTCCTTTGTGAATTTCCTGAAAATGTCTTGTTAGGTCTTTAGGCAGAAATTCCAAATTGTCCTTGCATTGACAGCATCTTAACCTGAGATGATCTTCACTGTCATTAATGTCATGTTGATTGTGTTGCGCTTTGTGGGGGGGCTTCCTCAATGAAGAGCAGTTTGTGTTTAGCACCGACTCCGCTGCTATCTCATTTGGTCCATGCTTATCTTGTCCTTGCATAGTTAAAGGCTGAACAGCAGTCCCCCTGAGGCGGAGTATTTTGTTCCACTCTCTGCTGTTCTTACTGACAACCTGTTTGTCTCCTGTAGAGATAGCTGCACAAAACTCTACTGAGTCCATTTCCATTTAGATATCTCTGAAAGTGTGGAGAAAGCATTATGGTTAAATACAGAACAACAGTAACTGACAAATCAACATTTTTGCAACCAATTTGATTATTTGTTAATGTGATTAGCAGATAATTGATGTCAACTAATACATATGCAACAAACTGTAATGCAAGTTTATAGTAACAGTAGATTATTACAGCATAAATTGGTACATTTGCAGACATAACAAGTTAAATTAATTTTAAAACAAAAAAAAATGTTATATGGATAAATTGACTGACCACAGATCTTCAAAGATAATAATTCATGCATAGGCCAAAACTGAATAACAGCCATGTGGTACTCTTATAAATGCTGTGGACAGAGTATTGCAATTTTAATTGTAATAGTGTATATATTTTCAAGCCCCTAGTATCAATACACTGGAAAAAATGTTTTATTAAGCTTAATTAAAAAAAATATATAAATATACACTGAACAAGACAGGGAAAAAAAAAAAAAAACACAAAATGAAGGATAGAACTATATATGATTCTTTAAAAAGGTTGATTCACATGAATCGGTCGTTATCAGGCTAATGCAGAGCTAGACGACGACACATTCATTAGAATCAGGTGTGTTGGAACAAGGAGACATCTAAAACATGCAGGGGTCGGGTCCCCCAGGACCAGGGTTGAAGACCTTTCACGTGGAGTATCACAATAAATTGTATACCCATAAACTGTACAGTAAATACACCCATAGCTTTTCTTAAGAACAGGTTTGAAGACCGCTCTTTGCAGTACCTGACTCACCTGTAACATTCCCATATCCATAATAATGGGATAAATGTATGGCTAATATATTTTTAACTGATGAGTTCTAAAACTCATCCCCCGTACAGTACATACATACATACATACATACATATATATATATATATATATACACACATACATACACACATACATACATATATACACACATACATACATATATACATACATACACACATACATACATACATATACACACATACATATATATACACACATACATATATATACACACACACAAATACATATATATATATATACACACATACATACACACATATACACACATACATATACATACATACATATACATACACACATATACATACATACATATATATATATACATACATACATACATACATACATACATACATACATACATACATACATACATATATATATATACACACACACACAATATAGACATATTTATTCCCCTCTTAGTATCTGGACTAACTGCTACCATTAATGTGACTGATTGGTCTTGCAGTCCCACAGCAGTACAGATGCTGTTTGATGAAACATGACCAAAAGCATCTGTCTTCTTCTGTCAAGTGTGAACAAGGCTTGTAAATGCTGGCCAGACCTATGGCCATCTGACATCTATCACAAGGATGCCTTTCAGGCTGCAACAAAAAGCTTTCATTTGTCTCCAGTGAAATATCATCATCATCATCATCATCATCATCGTCGTCGTCATCACTGTGCTGAATGTCTTTGCTTTCCAAACATAAACAACAGTTTTACAACATTTGATCATTTCTGATACATCTGTATGTTAAAATGTAATTAAATATTGTTAATTCATTCCAAATGATTAATGTGATATAGAGAATAAATACATTGTTTCTGACCTAGGGCAGGGCGATATACCGGTATTTAATTTATAGCGGTATTCTTTCAGAAGAGATATACAATTAGACAATATAGTTTATATAGTTATAGTTATATTATGTGTTTATTCATTACATTTTTGATGTGTTCATCTCTCCCTCCATGCCTGCACTTGGCCTGAGGAGTGGAGTCAGAAGCGAGTGATTTAGTGCGTTCAGAGTTTCAAAGGGGTGGAGACACCAGAGAAAGCTCACATATGTCAGCCTACTAACTCCGCTCGCACAAGTTGACATGGATTTGAAGCGCACCTATTTTCAGAGTAGACAATGAGAGAACAGATAGAGTCACATGCTCAATTTCCGTTTCTGACAAACAGGTACAGGTAGCCAGCTAGTATTACAAGGTACCGGTAATAAAAACCAAATCTGGATTCAAATGAGTAAACTGTCACTATAGCCGCAATATTCACAACCCTCTGATATGGATTTAACCATGTACAACTACATTCAATGCCACATTTCCGTCAGGTTTCCTGTTTTTTCTCCTCACCTGAACATCTAGCCCACTTTATAAAAAATACAGATAAATATCGTGTATTGGTTGGGATATTCAACCTAAATATATTGTGATATTTTTGGTCCATATCGCCCAGCCCTGTTCTGACTCATGTTCAACCCAAGGTTTTTCCATCGGTTCATGAATCTTCATTGCATTCAGAGCAGTGAGATATACGCAGACAGGACAATGTGATAGGGGTATTAAACTATCCTCAAACGCACTAAAACGCACTGCATGTGTGATGTTGGCGTCACCGGCTTCAAGCATTGCAGCATCGACCACAGATGTTCTGACTTTACCGAGGCTACGTAGACCAATGGTTGGAGAGTCCACTGTGTGAATCATATGCTCCCTGACTAAGAAAAGATGCACGATGCCATGATACTGTATTGCTGGTGTGGCTGTTTACACAGTGATTGTGGCACGAGAATGCTGGTTGAACTTGTTCTGAGATAATGCATTACAAAACAGGACATGGATGTTTTAAGGTTATGTCTTAAAAAGGATTTCCTGCTGGAAATTTCAGAGGTCAGAAGTGACCTCTGAAATCACTTCTCGTATCGTGTTATTTGGTCTACTTTCTATTAAAATACACCTGCAAAGCCTGGTTATTGAACACATTAAATACTGTACGTTACAATATTCTACCACTTTAATCAGTACCTTTCCACACACACACACACCTCAACCCCTAGAACGCCCATTCAGTAGTGGGCCTGAAACACACTAGGTTTCCATTAATAATACAGTAGCCTACAGTCATGGGCAACAGGACATGGTGCCCCCCCACCTAATTAAGACCGTGATATTGTCTATAGTGAGCTATACTTTCCACAAAGCAGCAGTCTGATATAGATTATAAGGTTATCAATAGGCCACAGTACTGTCAACTACTGTGTGTGCATATACACTATAGCATATAGGCCGTGCACCCCGAAGAAGGCATTTGAGCCGTAACGCGTTGATGCTTTTTCAATTTGCCATGTCCTATTAACGGCTTTTTCCCCTTAATAATGGAGTGCCGTGGAGTGACATACTTTTGGTTTACACAGCTTTGACTTGCATTCATACTGTGTGCATATTAGACCCTCGCAGTCAGGAACACTGGAAACCGATAACAGATGGTTGTTGATTCTTCCTGTTAAAGATAGGCTACACATGATCAGCCAACCGCAAGACCAGTTAGGCTATTGTAATCTTTGGCTGCTCTAGTTCTGTTTGGAATAAATGCAAATAGTTCAAAACTAGGGTGAAATGCAATAGGTCAGCAGTTTCCTGTGCAGCTGGACTCCACTGAGGTAAACTATTAATAACAGAGCAGGATGAATGAAAACACGGTAGGCCTACTACTCCATTTGAGGTAAACCAAACAACAGACTCAAAATGACAGTTGCAACTGAGGCTACAGTTGGCCTACTGAGTTGGCTGGCGTATCCCCACGATCGCTTGTCAACTCTCTTTACCATTATTAGGCTTTCCTGACAGGCAAATATTGTAGCCTAATAATGCCCACTGGCGCGTTGCTATATCTTCATATTACGGAGACTGGAATAATGAGATCCAAACGAGCGGTAATTCAAGCGGGGTCACGTCGCGACCCAAAAAGGTAGGCGACGCGCTTCCGACTAGACGCAAAGAGGAAAAGCTTGTGTAACTGTTTGTGTATTTACCTTTTGGCGGAACGACTCCTGCGTGGAACGACGAGCAGAAACTAAATCCACTATTGACATTCTCGCCCTCGTCTACCCATGGAGCCGGTCACCCACCCCTCTGACACGCTGGCCCGACACTCTGTAGATGGTCGTCGGCAGACGAACACGCCCACACCCCCCACTCCACCCCCTTCCGCGCTCAGTGCGCTTCATCGGTGGATGAGGAAACTTATTAAATAAGTATTTTTTTTAGTAAATACGTAATTTAAGTAGCCTAATGCTAAATTAAAATATAGCCTACAATTTAAAAATAGTATCCTATTTTTAAAATAGGATACTATTTTAAATAAGATACTGCAATGAAATTTGTAAAACTAGGAGGTTCACGCACGTTCATTCGCTAAAGGATACATTCTGGTATCGGTGCCCCCCCTGGCGTCTAATAATTAGACAGACTAAATATGTTTCATGTACCGATAGGATTTTAGGATGCTATTACTTATGCAAACACCTTTGCGGAATGAGCAAACGAAAATGCCAACATGTTAAATGATTGGCCGCATATTTGAATTGTTATCCAAGAAATACATACAAGCGCGTAGGTCATACTTTTGTAGGTCTGTAAAATAAAAAATATAAATAATAATATTAATAATATTAATAATAATAATAATAATAACAGCCTTTGTTTGAAAGATATATCGTCGTGTTTAATCGACAAAAGAACCCCCCAACAAAACAAAACAAGACAATCCAAAACTATGCAGCCATAGAGGTCTACTGACAGCATGGCCATCTCCTGTCAGTTTGCAGTATTGCTAGCACAGCATCGGGAACCGATCCACAGACGCACGTGGTTAGCCTTATCAATAAATCCACACACGTGGTCTTCTTGTGTCTAATGGGAGGAGGGACCGTCTCTCAAGACTATATGGCGCAATGCCCCCCAACCCACCCGATCCGATCAAACCGCACCCAGCCGCTGCAGCACATAATTATACAAATTATAAAAATAAAATATATTCTCTCCAATGTATCGACTGCATCAACACAACAACTAGCATCACACGCTGAAACCCATACAACGGAATGCCAACTTCGGCGTAAGTGTATGTCTCATGGCCTATGTAAATGACGTTAATTATGTTAAACTTGCTTGTTCTTGACTTGTCGACCGGTTATCACTTCATCAGCTTCTGCATTTACTTAAACATAGACATATGCGTTTGTCTTCTAGATATGCTGCTGCCCCTAAATGACGTGTGTGACGTTTCTGACTGGGCGGGTCTGTATACATACAGGCCTGTAGCCCCCATTCATGCAGAGAGCGTAGCACCGAAGAGGAAGCCCACTTCACAGCGATCGCGTCAGACTAGCAAAAGCCCCAGATCTACGTTTTATATAGTAGTAGGCCTACATCTGTAGAGAAAGGGTAGGTGAGTAACCATTCCACTTTGTCATCTGTCTTGCTCTCTCTTGGTTTCTGTTTCCCACTGTTTAGCAAACTAGCGGCATAAACATGGCCGCACTGGTTGGGTGGACGGAAAAACGCCACGATTATAGTGTGTGTAGTCAGTTTAGCCTACCTAATCTTCCTTACATACCGGCCAGTGTGTAAGATACAACGGTAGCGGGAATTTATTTCCCTATTTGCACTAGAGACGCATAGCTACCAAATGTTTAAGTGACCCAAGTGCAACCTGTAATTCACGTTTGCAGTAACTTGCCATCTAGTGCCTGACCGTCTGTGAAGTTGCGTTAAATGCAAATCAAACTACACACTATTGGAAAATGATGTATCATCGAATTCAAACTACCTTCCTTTTGGTTGCTAACATGTCGTCTTGTATTGGGTGACTGTTTGTATTACACTGTTAACTTCTGTCTAATCACGGCCAGCTAGTCGACCTTAATATTGATAAAAGCCTAATTAAAAGGTACAACGCTGCACACTATAGGCTATCCACGACAGGCTATCCACGACTTTCACAGATCACATCGTCAATGTGGGGTTAAGTCCAAGTAAATGTCATTGTATGACCGCAGCAACTAATGTATTGGGTTATTGTTGTGGAATGTGTGATCTAACGATCTTCAACAGACGTGTGGTTCCAACATGTATTGGTATTAAACATTAGATCGTCTGATAACTAAATGTGATAATCACACTGAAGGTCAGTCAATGGCCTGCTGTCAAGGTGCCCTGCAGTGCATAAACTGTCAACATATAACATAATACTGTCAATATGTGAGAGGCAGCCGTCACGTTAGCTGATGGATTTGGCTCCAAAAACATTTGGAGGGATTTATTTTATTGACCTGTTAGCTATAATAACAGGCCAGGTGGAGCACAGATACACCGCCAACGATACGTCAATCGCCGTAAACCTAAAGGCATGCACTTCTCTCATAGGAATATTCCAGCATGATGATATTTTCACTACAGGTCTATTTTCGAAAGGCAGGTGCGTTTGGGTGCGACGGGGTTGTTTGACCTAATTCTGTAAAAGCCAGTATACGTTTGTATAATTTTGTACGAGACAATTGCGAAAATGCGTTGTGTGCATGTTTATTACCCGATAACTACACAGATATAGAATGTTGGCCTATCCTTAGCCAAAGAAACCATTTCTCCTTGGCGCAGTGAACCGCAGTTGTCATTTTGTTCCCGATTTACGTCGCACTGTCGCGGCGACCTTTCCCCTAGTTTCTGTCGGAACATGTGATCTGAGGGAAACTAGCCAGGGGGAGGGGGAAGACTGTACACGGGCTGTGTTAATAAGTAGAAAAAACACACTGTGCCCGCAGACCGGATTAAAATCTTACATTTTAATGTTGTCACTTTGCCCCATATCACATATTGTTGATATTAATTTAATCGACGTCATCCTCATCCTCTTCTCACCCTGCTCACGGAGCATACTGTTTTACTGTCGTCGTTACGTTTTCTGATGGAGCGCTGCCATGTTTTATAAGACTGCCTGGCGATGCTCTGCGAGGTCCGTCTGCTACTAATATACAGCTATACTGATATACAGTATACATTCGTAAGAATAGGTCCACCAAATCCCCACACAAGTGTTAATGATCTTGACTACTTATCACTCGAGGAATCAGAGGAAAGGCTTTGGACTCAGTGGAGAAACGGTGGGCTATAAGGCAGAACAATGGTTGTTAAAAGTAAACCAGGTTCTATAATTATTTCATTTATTTACAATGCATTTATCGTGCAATATGCACGTAAAACATGCTTTTCCAGTTCCCCAACAGATGTATTTTCCCATATATAAGGATGTAGCTGCCAGCTATGCTTGCTTAACCAGTCCTGGATAGACGGACCGTGTCTAGCCACACAAGGAAGATTGCCCCCATATTTGGTCTAGGATCCTGCAATGAGTGCCTGCAAACACAAATAACCGGCCACATCCGGAATTACAAATAAAACCTTTTTAAAGATGATACATCCTTTTATGGATCCTAGGGAAAAGCTACAAATGTCAAACAAGTTCACAACCTACTGTCTGTGTGTTCAGCGTAATACAGTAGCTGCCACCACGTCACATAAGAGACCGTCTCTAATCTCAGCCTCTTCATCAGCACTACGTCACATAAGAGACCGTCTCTAGTCTCAGCCTCTTCATCAACACTACGTCACA
>JAODLL010022420.1:0-25496 GCA_026546735.1 Forbesichthys agassizii
GAGCTGGCTACCGACCACCATCTGGTGGTGAGTTGGGTCAAGGGGTGGGGGAAGACTCTGGACAGACCTGGTAAACCTAAACAGGTAATGCAGGTGAACTGAGAACATCTGGAGGGGGCCCTTGTCCATGAGATCTTCAACTCACACCACTGGCGGAGCTTCTCTTGCATCCCTGTAGAGGTTGGGGACATAGAACCTGAGTGGGAAATGTTCAAAGCTTCCATTGCTGAAGCTGCGGTGAAAAGATGTGGTCTGCAGGTTTTAGGTTCCTCAAGGGGTGGTAACTCTCGAACACCGTGGTGGACACCAGTGGTCAGGGAATCCAGCCGACTGAAGAAGGAGGCCTTTCGGGATATGTTGTCCCGGAAGACTCTGGAGGCAGTTGCAAGGTACCGAAGGGCCCGAAGGGCTGCAGCATCTGTCGTAGCAGAAGCAAAACAGCGGGTGTGGGAGAGCTTCGGAGAAGCGATTTAGAAAGACTTTCAGTCGGTACCAAAGTGTTTCTGGGAACCATCCAAGCTGTGTACAGCAAGGATGGGACACTGTTGACCTCAACTGAGAAGGTAATTGGGCGGTGGAAGGAATACTTTGAGGAACTCCTGAATCTGACTGGCACGCTCTCTGTGATCGAGACAGAGCTGGAGGCTGATGGGGGATCATCATCGGGGATCATCATCAATTTCCCTGGGGGAGGTCACTGAGGTAGTCAAACAACTCCACAGTGGCAAAGGGTTGATGAGATTCTGTTAAAAGCTTTGGATGTGGAAGGGATGTCTTGGATGACACGCCTCTTTAACATCGCGTGGAGGTCAGGGACAGTGCCAAAAGAGTGGCAGACTGGGGTGGTGGGTCCCTTCTTCAAAAAGGGGGACCAGCGAGTGTGTGCAAATTACAGGGGCATCACACCACTCAGCCTGCCTGATAAAGTCTACTCCAAGGTGCTGGAGCGGAGGGTTCGGCCGATTGTCGAACCTCAGGTTGAACAACAACAATGCGGATTACGTCCTGGTCGTGGAACAACGGACCAGCTTTTTAAGGATCTTGGAGGGGGCTTGGGAATATGCCCTTCTGGTCTACATGTGCTTTGTGGATCTAGAGAAGGCATATGACCGGGATTTGTTATCCTATTTACAACACACTTTCGTTACAGCACACAAACGGACAGCTAGCGGACCATTAGGAGATATTTGTTGAATTTGTGTGGTCATTAGCCACAAAAAGAGTTCTGCATTATACAAATTACCATTTGAATAATGACAACAGCTCCTTACACTAGACATTTGCGATGTGAATACAGGTCTCATAAGGCTGACTGTGTGCAGACATTGAAGCCATCCAACAGGTGATTGCCTGTGTGTGCACACTGCCTGCATCTGAGCTTGTGAATGTGACCATGAGTCAGACAGGGTGTGTAGGTCTCTGCCTAGACACAGCTCTCGCTGCTCAGACCCAGACAAGGTCTGTGTGCTCATTCAATAGATTTAACTGTGACAATGTGTGTGGAAGCCTGATAATAAGCTGTGTGCCTCCTGTCTCTGTCCCCAATCAACAGTGCTATCCTCATCTTCCTCACTATAAACCACTCTATTAGCTAAGCTAACATATATGCTTTTCATCTCTTTCTTTACAGCCATTCTCTGTATTGGCCAACTGCCATCACTCCCTCCATACATAATTTTAGCTTTTGACCTCGCCCCTCCTCCCCCAAGTGTTTTTCCTTTTCTCTAGCCCTCCTCTTCCTTTTCTCTCAATTTGTCACAACCTCCTCCCACTGGTTCTCTCACAGTCTCCCACCTTTCATCTCTCCTCCAGTGGTGTGAGAGTGTCACATCTGCAGGGTGCCTGTTTATCTGCATGCATGTACAGATCCCATGGGCTGGCTGGCAGGCAGACCTAACCAGGTGTGCAGACTGACAGAATACCAGGGAAAGATGTAGACTAGACACATGGAACATCAGGGAACAGGCAGGCATTGACAAGGCCAAGACAGACAGGCTGACAGAGAGATGCGCAGATGAAAAAGCGGGACACCTCGACAAGCACACGTCAAGAGAAGACGACAGACTAGTGGGCAGATAGAAGGAAGGGGCAGACAAGCTGGTCCTTACAGGCCAATGTACAGCAGTCAGACTATGACACAAGCATTACCTCCAAAAGACAAAAGGATGGTCATTGGTTGCATCACTAACAAACACTGCCTCCTTCTGGGCAAGCACACATTAAGCATGGGAGGAGTAAAACTGTAAACTTCACAAAGACATACTGTAAATACAGCAAATGTAAAATAATGTAAAATACAGTATGTATACTGTATTGATGGAGCAGTAATTATGTAAAAAACATTTAAATATATATTAGTTTAGATTTTGGATAATTTATTATCATGGGGAGTTCCCCAAATAAAGAGAGCAAATAATAATACAATATAATTTAATGACTGAATAGTTTGTTTGAATTGTGTTCTTGTTTTATGATCTCATGATGACAGTAGCGCTTTGGGTCAAGAACAGAGCGTTATAAATCAAATGTATTAATATTGATTATTATTATTCAAAATAGTTTCTAAATATATTATATTAAAATGTTATTTATATCCAGAGAATCCACAAAAATACCATCCATTCCTATAACTGCTACATTATTGAATACTTTTCACTTGTTTGTGTTTGCAGATACAGAGCTAGTGCATTTATTTATTTATTCTACATACCATATCTTGATTATATTGATGCCTTATCTTATTCTATGCTGAAACCGAATTTCCCAGCAATATCTTTAAGCATGTTGTGACCTTTGACAATAAGAACAGCTGTACTTGTTACAGTATTAAGAATTCTAAGAACAATAATAACATAATTGACTATATCCACGTTTATTTGGAAAACAATGTGCTCTTCATATGGTAAAAACCTGAGATAAGTTCAACGCCTTCTGATTCCAATCACACTGACTCAGCAAAAACTGTTTCCATTTTTCTGTTCTGCAGATGTAGCAACCTTTTGTTTTAGAACACCCACCCAAAATCATCATTAGTTTGCCAAAATTCAGTTTCCACCCCCCAAAGTTGAGTTATGGGGGAAAACTCTGGCTCATAGTCAATTTAGAGACCATTTAAATAAAATCGGGTGCAAAAGTCTGATAACTAGGAAAGTTTTGTTTAATCATTCATCAAAAATGGTTGACTCAGGTTTTATGTAAAACTAAGACAAGACATCTCATGGGGAAACACTGCTGAATTTCACCTATTTATAACGACTTAGAAACAGGCAGACAGCATGGTGCCCTGGGGACCAACGGCAGTTGGAATACCAGTTCCTTGATCAAAGACAGGAGTATTAACTTAACCAGTCTTTAGCATATGGCAAATTACAGCAAGGAAATTGTGTTTGCACGTTATTTCCTTTAATTTTGGAAAAAATTACATGCAAATAAAGTGCTTAGAGGTTACAACTTCTTTCATTTTTGGCAAATGAAGACAAACTGAACTTGGCTTTGGAACTCATGAAGCACACTCTATGTGCCAGTATAGCCAGAGAGAAGGCCTGCCTATTTCACCATAATGGTAAAGCCTACAGCCTAGAGTAAACAATAACCCAGCTATTGTTGGTCTGCACTGTAGCCTGATGCCAACTATCATCAAAGGGTAACTGTATTTTCTCTCTGTGGCCTCTTACCCAGAACCCTATACCCTGGCTATCTTCCCAGTGGGTCAAGTCACAATAGAAGGAAACAAATGTCACCAATACATGTTAAAGAGAGACTAACCTATAGAAATACTGGAAATTAAGCCTCCCAACAAGATTTTGGAACTTAGATTGTAGAAACGAGTTTAAGTGGAATTTTGTCAATTAGTGATGCAACGGATCACAAAACTCACGGATCAAATTGTGTCATCGTTTTTGAGCCAAGGATCGGATCATTTTTCAGATCAACAGACTGTATGCATTTATGTAACCATACTGATTAATTTTGCTTTCCATGTAGTAAAGTCTCTGTATTACTTCCTGACTCTAGATGCACTCTCTCTAGATATACACTCACTAGATGCCCAAGTGGCTGGACTAGCCATCAAAATAGAGGAGCTGTGATAAAAACACACACACAGAGGGAGTGTGATGTCATTCTCTGACCAGGGAGCAATTTAGTTATACTATATCTTAGATAGATACTAGCAATGATCATTATCTTAGAATGTAACAACCTTCACACCTCAAAGATTTACATATCTCCATAAATAACATTATGAATGGTCGCCAGGAAAAGACGAAGGGGATGGAAAAAATACACAAAAAGTAGCGTGTCGACCTGCAAAAAATCTTTGTGTTGCTGGGCAACAGTTTAGTTGGCTCAGCCAAATTTTATTATTTTGTTAACAAATAACAAATGTATACCCATTCAGGCCCCTAAGCAAAGGGGAACATAGCTGTTGCTAACTAACTGCTTCACTATACAAATAAGTTGTAAGTTTGATTTTGAAGGAGAAAACAGGACTAGCGTCCCTAACATCAACTGGTAGGGAGTTCTGTAAAAGTGGGGCCTTATGAGAATGCTCTAAATCCTGCTAATTTCTTTTGAACTTTAAGAATGGATAATAAGCCTGCATTCTGTGAGCGTAAGGCTCGGAATGGAACATATGGTATCATTAGATCAGATAGATAGGAAGGTGCCAATCCATGTATTGCTTTACAGGTAAACAACAGAATTTTAAAATCACATCTCAGATAAACTGTTAGCCAATGGAGTTCAGCAAGGATTGGAGTTATGTCAAATTTTCTAGTTCTAGTCAAGATTCTGGAAGCAGCATTCTGTACCATCAACCTTTATGCCATCATTTTTTTGACTTAAATGAAGGCTTAATTGGAATTGAGTTGAAGCAATCATTTCTGAGTGAAGAATTTCATGAAGTCATTAGCTGTGAGGGCAATATTATCAGATGACCGCTTCTACGACAAGTGTCAAACAGAAATCTTAGATTATTCTTCTTAGTACTAATTAACATTAAGTAATATGATTATTTTGCTTCCGAGAGTTTGTAATTTAACAAACATCAACCCACGTATGATAAAAGATATTGAGTTTAGTTGTTTAGTTGATTAATCTAGACATTTTAAATAAATAGGCTCAGAGCTTGAGGACTGCATTATAAGTACCTCAAATGATTTCATGTTATTAACTTCGGAATTATATTAATATTATATTTATAAATCGGCGCACCCCACCACCATTTTTGGATGAACGAGAAACATGGGGGCTAACACAACTTGGTGGCAACGCATAATTTAATGGTAGGAATTAATTCTGTTCTGATATAAGCTATGTTCTCTAATTAGGAAATGTAATAACAGAGTTTTAGATGGGTGATATCAATGAGGCTAACCCTTAGAATTCTGGTGTCATTTTGTAATAAAGTCTGTAATAAAGTCTCTCCCCTTCATGTCTTTATGCATTTTTATTAGATTACATTATTGGGACAAGCTTGTATTTAGATGTATTCAATGCACAGTGGAATCGTCATAAAGTAGGTATATGAGAGATAAATGAATTTCCTGAACAGATATTACTGCTGCCAGACATACCATGCTCACTATCAATCCTGACCTTATGTTGATTATCAAACTGTACACCCTCTGAGGATGTATTGATGACAGGCACATTGAGTGCTTGCCCCGCTCTCTATCAGACTCTGTACCATATAAGAATTTTCTATCCTGTACCCACGCATGCTTTAAAAGGGCATGTCAGGCCTGGCTTAACATCTATCTATATTTCTAGAAAGAGTAATGGCACATTCATCCGTACAGTGTAGGCCATCCATCCTCAGCATGCGTAGTTTCCCCAAGAAAGACGGGCCAGTTAGGGCCATGACTACAAATAGGAATTCCTTAACTCTACAGAAGTGAGCAGGCTAGTGGTTCAGAGAAACTAACCTACTGTACTTCTCATGATTACCCCTCACTGCTAAGGAACCAGAGACAATTAATCGATGCTGACACATCTTTCTGGCAAGGCCACGAGTCCTAGCTTGGTTACTTTTTGTGACGTCTGATTGCTTCATTCTCACATCATTAGTGCCCACATGTATAATGTTGGAGTAGACGTCTATCTAGGAGAGACAACCTCTGTAGTAGCAAACTACATGAAGAGCAAGAAGACATACTCACAATACTCTCTCGGCTCGGTGTTTGGTGGTTTATGCAAGCAAAGGACATACTGGAGATACCAGGGTGGCAAAAATAATATATATGGGGAGACAAAAGAGAAAATAAAAAACAGGTGTCGAGTATTACGGGTAGCAGCTAGTAGCTACCAGCAGCCACCAGAATAGCTTTCAGCACAGTCTGTAAACGAGAGAATAGAGAAGTGCAAAAAGCAGGGTAATAGGTAGCAACGAACAACAAAACCAACTATAATAGCCAATAAGGCAAATCCTTACTAAAACTTATAAAATGTAATAAGATAATAATAAGAAAAGATAATAATAGTGTTGTTTCGAGGTATTTCGGTCATGAAAGATTTGTTCAAAATGAACAAATCTGCTGCAGTCCTTTTTGCCCATTGAAAATGGTGATATCTCCTTACTTCCACTGAAATCTGATTTAGAGGCATGTACTAATTGGAACATTAAAACAAATTGCAAATCACAGTGGCGCATTCTTGAAGCCAAATAATTTGGCTTCCTTGAAAATAAACAATTTGATTCCTCACTTCAAAAAATGCCCTATCAAATATAAGTGCAAATATATAAGTTGTCAGCTTGATTATGCTTAAAACAATCAAAATTGTCTGCCAGTGCAGTAAGTGAAATTCAATTAAGATTTCTAGTCACTAATAAAGCCATTTATATTAGAAACACGTCCAACTATTAAATCTAAAAACAAGATTATCACACCAAGTTAGATAATAGTTTTTGCAGTGCTGGTGTAGCCTATTGATTGATGGTTAGTGTGGCAACAAGATAAAATTACTCACAATAACCTGGTATAATCAGACCCCAAATTTACTTTGTGAATTGGGTCTGGACATGCTCTATTTGGGATTGTTTGCAGTCACTGTATCTGAGTGTAGACTAGTGGATTTGTTCATAAGGAAAAAATCTTTAAGGTAAATCAAAATATTATTTCCACGCTGAAAACGATTTGTTAGCCCGTTTATAATATAATGCATCTAGTTAATGTTTGCAAAGCCCATGGATGTTATAAGATCTACAGATAGACATCTACTTGTACAATCATAGCACATTTCTATAAACGTAATTTTGTGTTTGTAGATAGCAAATTACATTTGTAAATCGTGCAATATTTGTGGATCATGGTACTTGCATTTACAAAAAAAGTTTGAGACATTTCTCTCTTCATACCAATCCATGTTAAAAGGCAGTAGGCTACTAAACAAGACTAACATAGTAGATTTGGCCTAACTGAGACACATTTTCCAATGGGTTTGTAGCCATCTTTAACCAATTTCAGGCAGTGGACTGCAGAAAACCAAGCAGACAGTACACAGGTCCCCCGCCTCCACCACCAGCTGACTCATCGTTCTGTACTGGTTAGCTCTGGTTGTGGTGGGCTAACCACAGGCGTCTTCCCGTACTTGCCAAGATACCATTATCAGATCAATCATTAGCATACTTCAAAATGACCGGACACACTGAAGACATGAAAATGTGACTCACAGAGGAGACATGGTAGAAGCTGTTTAAACATGAGTGTACCATTTATAGTCAATTACATTGCATCAGATCAAAGAAAATAGGACTTGGAAGACAACCGTCAGTAATTTTTTTTAATACATTTTTTTATCCCAGTTTATGCATGTTGCTAATTCCACGCAAGATTGTGCAAGTGATGCGCTATTTTCACACGAATAAAATGTGAAATGTAGCATCTTAAAGATTTCCTACATCCTTGTAACTTCTACTGCAAGAAGTTTCATTAAGAAAAAACGTTTCAACAGCGTTTGTTTCTATTTATTAAACGTTTTCCATCTGAGCTCTAGTGTGCGGCTTCCTTTAAAAATGTCCATGGTGTCTATCTATAGGACATTCTGTTTGTATATATTTAAATTTCAATCCAGATTTAATAATACACATTATTTGCAAACTATTATTTACAATTAGTTATCAATAGTGCTAGAGCAATATTAGGCTATCGCTTGCAATTACAACTTGACACACATGGGCTTTTTTGGCAGTTCAGAGTGCATGTGGGCATTACAAATAAGATCCTGGCAGTTATGTGGTATACTGTATGTGAATTAATTTGGTGGAAAACACATTTAACTTAATAGTATTGAATATTTAAAAAAAAAAAAAATCAAAACGTTAAATAAACTTAAAATTGGTTAGCTACTTTAAAACCTCGTTTTTTTTATATTCTCTGTAAACATCCATAATATGGGTGACATACATTACTTGTGATATTCCAAATGATGGCATGACATTTCTACAACTGAAACTTGTTTTGTTATTTTGTTTAATCAATTACAAATGTTGTAATACACAGTAAGATTAGATATGTTAAATGAAGGCTAAATGTAAAAAAAAAAAAATTCTTCTTTCTTCTCATTTTTTTCTTTCTTCTATGGAGCCTGAAATTTCCCTGAGCACATGTCAAATTCACTGCATCTATGTCCCATTCAAGTGGTGCTCAAGATTTATCGGTTTTGGACTGATGGTGGCGATTCACTGTTCCCCTCTTTGTTCTGGTTAGTTTGGGCCTGGGCTACCTGACCACAATCTTCTTATTGTCTCTTCATGGCCTTCTTCCTGTGCTAGGCTAACAAACCATTATGTTGCCAGATCATTTACAGCGCTGAACATTATAAGGACCAGAAACATTGGATAAAGATGAAAAGGTTTTGACTGGTCATGATACAAAATACGCCAACCGTGTTGTCAAGCAACTGACATGCATTGTAGCAGACTTAGCCACCTCATTTTCAAAGGTCTGAATTTGTTCCTAGATTCCTAAAGACTAAGTGGTCCAAAATACAGTATGTTAAAGAAGAAAAAATATCAAATTGTGATTGTAATGCTACAATAGACATTTATACAGTCAATCATCACAAGTCAAAGCAGAATCAGCTATTATTTCTAGTCAATTTCAACAGATTACATCCTGGGTTTGTAATTACCAATGTGTTTGAGTGATGCATTGTTGCTGCTAGAGATGCCAGGCATCTCTAAATACGGTGAGTTTCAACGTAGCATGATGGTATTTATTTTTCCCAAAACGTTTTCTTGTTTTTGGCTTTACAAAGGCCAAAACCCAGGGTGCCTGATTCAGTTCTTTTTGGGGGTTACTCCAATAAGTGGACAGAATACGAGCAGAATTCTAGCAGCTTTTTGAAAAGAGGTGGAAATACTTTTTTATGGCTTTCAAGTAACTGCATGCATCTTCTGACTCCTCTGGAAAGAACCCGATGAACTCCCCAAGGTGCATGCAAATAATGCAAACCAGAGCTGTGGAACACAGTTGGCTTACCTCTGCCACCTAGTGGCCATCACATACAAACACAACTTTTAAATAATTCTTCGATCTCCAGTAATATTAGCTACTAACAGCAGACAATTCCCACTATTCACTTAAATGTAATGGCTGAGAGTTTGTTGAAATCACTGGTTTATTATGCAATTTCAAACCGGCAGGGAAATTATACTCAATGTTAGATGAATAAAAGCTACAGAAAAATCTTATCACTTACTTATCACTTCATATTCACTTTAAACCAAATGTAATTGATAGGTAAAAGATCCATTCATTTAATTCTGACTTCCTATAATAATGACAAATGTATTCATTATTATTTCATTATGTATGCAATCACAAAGTTATAAAACTGAACAGCCAAAGCATGACTTAGCCTAACGATAACAACACTAAACCAGTGATATGGATAAAGGTACAGGGTAAAAGTTAATAACTTCATAACTTAAATATGCAAATATAAAATCTAAATACAACTTGAAAAACAACCACAAAAAGAATAACAAATGACTTGTCGGTAAACCACTCTACAGCCATGTGACAAATGACATGAGACTAAACCAGTCCCACTCGCAATGGTTTAAAATATATCAAAACCATATCTGCTCTAAGATCATTATCCCAGTGCTCTTACTCATCGGCATCGGAGAACTGGCCTGGCTCAGTGGGGATGTTGCAGTTTGAGATCTCAAGACGTCGTGGGTGATGCCTGTCTGGTCTATAGTTGGCTGTCAGTGGTGGAATGGGTGGGTGCATTTGGCACAGTGCTACATTCCGCATGGCAAAACTAATCACATCCTCTGGGCCTGTCGAAAACAAATAAACAACACACATTCATTCATTCATGTGTTATCCTACAATATTAGTGAATCGTGACTATTCAACCGTGGCCCTCTGACCCTAGCCAACCCAAGCTTCAGTTTTATTTTGCAGTGAGAATCAGTCTAGAAAGCCTCAGAATAATTTTGAATGTGTCCAGTAGCAACTGAACTTTCCAATCAGCGTCGTGTACACGGGCGTGGTTTAGATTTGCCGACAGCGAAAAGGACAAGTTGGTTCATCCAATCAACTGCAAAATATTTTTTGACAGTACCTGTCATTCATAAACAGCTACAATATACGGCTGTATGAAAAACATTTAAGTCCACTGATGAGTAAACATTTTCTCCTCTTGTGGTTGCTGGCGGTCACACTGCTGAAAACCATGCTTTTAATATAATAGGCTATTTCGTTTTCCTCACTAAATTATGGAATAACCTAGAAGATTTAGCCTAGGTCTTACTTTTCCTATTTTAAATCCCAACTTTTCACTAAAAAGTTAACACCAAAAACAGCGAGGCAAATAAATCTGAAACAATATAGGCCTACTCCTCATAGTGGGTTAGAGTGCCGGGCGAAAACACCCTCCCTGTGAAAAGTTTTCACCTTTCTCGATCAGTGCTTTAGGTAGAATACAACATAAATTATTTCTACAACAGTAGAAAGGATTACATATTCCGCATTTCACATTTGAATAGTTATATTCAAAAATTCCACACCTTCATTATACAATTTTTGGATATATATTCTTGTGGGAGAAGATATAACAATAGAAGATAGAACAAAGCCCATTTGCAATAGGCTTTGTTATTCGCTAAAAAAGGGATGTCAGCGATGGGGCGTAAGCCTGGTCTTAAATTAATGTATTTATAGATAACTACACTTTAAACAAATATCCTAACAGAAACTGTGCATAATACATGCCTACATGCAACAGCAAAACTAGAAGGGGGGCAGATTTCATCGGGGGCTCAGGCTTCCATCGTGAAATGATACTGGACAGGTTAGCTAGGTAACCTACTGTAGGTGATCGAGTGCCCCACAGCAGGAGGAACGTCATAAAGTTGGCGATAACAAATCCCACCGATTTAGAGGGACAATGTGATTGGTCAATGTTACGGTCATTTGAAATTAGTTTCTCATTTCCAGATAGTATATAATTGAACAGAGAGGTTCCAAGGGTCGGCACTTCCACATTGGATTTTTGGAATGATGGGGGGTGACTTTTCACCCTTTATGCAGACCAGAACAACCCAGCGTTACATGCAAGTCAATGGGAAAGTACATGGATTTCACTACAATATTGCCCATTATTTCTGGGGGCGTTAATGGGTATTTTGAGTACATAAGATTAATTCTCAATTACATATATCAGTCTGAGGGCATAATGGCATTTCTGGAGCGAACTGTTTTGAAGAAAATTCACTTTGCATCAGGCCATGTACATATGGTACATTTAGCTGTCTGCCTATGTCAGTTGCCTACGTCAGCCTCCACAGCAAAATTCCGTTGGTGCCACACCCACTTCTGAGACAAAAAGCATTACATTTTTGCTCCATTGAAATGCATTATAATGCTCCATCTTTGCATAATTATAAATTATTTGTCATTACGATTCCCTCTGTAAAAGTATAGAGGGCATTACCAATCACAGAGCTGAACCCTTCACATTCAAACACAAACTGAATAGACAGGTTTGAAGAGATAATTTAGCCAGAAACATTGTATTTAGATGTTGATTGTCTAATTATAAATCGATTAAATTAAAACAGATTACATACTAAAGTTATTTACTTAGTCTGAAAAGTTTACTATTGTAGGAGGGCCTAGAGGGCGCTGACGGTTCCCCACTGATCTACAAATACCAAATGTATATTGAAGGGTTAAACATTCACTGTAGGTAGAATATCAATATTGTGAAATTCTATAATATGATTACATTTACCATAGGGAAGTGTCCCAAATGTCATCTGTTCCCAGTCTGAGAGTGTCACATCTTGAAGATCTTTCTCCCAGTCTTCTGCTTCAGGTGACTGTTGTGGTGGAACTGTGCATGAAACCTTGCATCTATTAAATTTAAAATAACCTAGTTATATAATAGTGACATTGTGGAAGCTGGTACGAGTTTAACCACACTTTAAACAGCTTTGGATTAATGCATCTGCTGAGTGACTAAAATGTAAACTGTAAAATGTATAATATGACGAGTAACTCTTATTTACCATTACCCAAATGTATTTACTGCCAACAAGCTAGGGCTGTAGTTACTCAGCAACAATTATTTATTGAATTCCCAATGTACAGTACTTAGAGATGTCAATAATCTTGTTAGTTAAAATGGCAAAAATCTCAAATGAAAGATGGCACACCTTTTATTTTTATACCACTTTCTCTTTGGTGGGGCCTTCAGATCACACACATTCTGTTTCGGAGTCACCGGTTCCAAACCATTGAGCACCTTGACTTGCCCAACATCACCCATCTGTAGATCTGCGGCACTTTTCACAGAGTCATTTGCTGGGACGTTGTCGCATTTGATTCTGTCAGGCTTTGATTTACCAGTTAGCCTTCTCTTTCTGCCTGTTCTTCTAGCAAACCATCTTACATGGCCATTCTGTTTACCCATGCTAACAGACGGCACTGGCCCATTAACCATGCAACATGCGTTTTTGCCATCACTGGTTCCGTTTTCAACGGGCAGAGCACATCTTTGAATGCAGGCTCCATAATGCAAACCTCTGACTGGGGTTCGACCACTGCTTGTGGGAATAGCTTCACTGGTGTTGCTATTGGCGTTTGTGGGTTTTTGGGTTACAGAGGGGCTGTCCTGAGGCATTGTGAACCCTGTAATACATTTGTAGTGTTTTAGTATTAGTGCCTATTTAACAGCTCATGCCTGCCTTGACTGTGAATCTTGAAAGTAGTTGCAGAGTGCAACTACTTGCTTTATGTCAGCACATCTGATAGGCAAAAGCCTATACAAATGAACACAACAAAACCTCAACATCCATCAAAACCTATTTAACATCACAGTATGATGCAATACGGTGAAAGCAGGGAGAAATGCATTGCAAAGGCAGATAGCACATTGTCAATATTTTACAGACCCAGCAGAACATTTTACAAATCATGTTTTCAGGCGAGCTCATGTCTTAAAAAGAGCTCACTCGCCCGCCCTGTAGTTCGCACCCCGTTAGGAAACAACACGTGCACTGAATTGCTGGGGAAATAAATAATGTATCAAACTTCCCATAACTAAGTGACAAAATGAGAAACGAGTTTCCTGTTTCAGGGGCTTCCTGTCCAATAAATATTCGGAATCATCAATAGTTTAATCAAATGTATTGTTTTGTTAATTTTAGAATTTAAAATGTCCCTCAACTGTGACCTTTGAGGGATTTCCAATGGTTTGTAGGTTCAAGTCTCATCAATATATTGACTGGTAAAGGCAAGCCAAAACCTTTAATAACATTGTAACCTTACACCTGTGTTATCGGGGTCAATAAATTGCTATAGCAATAGCTACGTTAGCTAAACAGCACGCAAGTAAGCTACAGCAAATTGCCCCAATAGAAAAGACAGCATAAGTGCTATGGAGCCGACAACATGCTTATTCAACAACTGACTTATATAACGTAAGTTATACCGTAAGGTAAGGTTACAAATGAGTTTTGCGACTTACCGTTTGTGCTTCAGCTCAGCAATAAATTAGTAAAAAGATGACCGTGTAGCCTATTGGGATTGGAGAGAACACCCGAAATCGCACGCTAGAGGGCGCCATAGATTTTATAGCTATGTTTGGGGGTTCGTAAACTGGTACCTAATCCGTAAAAAGTTGTTCAAATCAAAAGTAGGCTAATCGGTTCAGTTTAATGCCTGTAATTTGCCGTTTAACCGTAAAAATAAATTGAGATCAGTAAATGTCACATAAATAAAATACATTACTTGTGGTTACTTTACTTAAGTATACCATACTTTTTGAAAAAACAGGTAGAACCAGTTCTAGGTAGAATCCATGGTCTGTGGTCGACTAGATTCCTTGATGTGAATGAAGTGATACCAAAAATTACAACATTTCTAATTATTTTATACAAGCCTTACCAAATGTGTTAAACGCAAGCCGTACATTAATACATATATGAAAAACAGCATAGCTTGTGTCCTATAAACTAATATCAAAACACTCAAACTGCATTATTTGTATTAGCTGCTATTATCACTGTTGCCCACAATGCAAGGATTTATTTTCATGCTGATAAATTGTTTTTATTTACAGCGCTGTAGGCTTCATTGCAATTCAAATAATCCATGTGTAACAAAAGCCACACATTAGGTTGAGACAGAATTCATAAATCTGAATAAATTCAGAAATCTTAGTGGTAAATTTGACAATAACACCAAAGCCATTTTTATTGCACTGTTTTGTGTAGAGAAACAACTAATGTTCAAAGAAATACACATTAATGTGAATTCCTCACATACCATTCACAGTCTGGTACTAAAATGCTGTCAGTAGGTTTAGAAATATTGAAATAAAGGCTGTATTGCCCATAAGATCATCATTGGGTTAAGGTTGGGAAGACAGTTGAATACATAATTAGCAAGCATAGCCTACATGCCATACTTGCCATACAAAGCATAATGTTTTATGCCTGTTGTGCTAGTAATATAACAACTCTATCACAAGCCTTATTTTGATAAAACAGTATACAATATTATTACAATGCCATTTGAAAAAGATCCATGACTGGCACATGAATACAAATCATCCCTATTTATCTACAACATGTACATGTCATAAAATATATCAGACAAAGACAAATGTACCTTAAAAAAATAAAACAGTTAAGCCAGCAACATCATCTCCAAAACTGTATCTCCAAAAGGCACGGCAGCAGGTGAACCATGCAAAAGGAACAAAAATGCTTTTTTTGTGCAAGGAGTTAAAACTCAAGTTAAGAGCAAAAACAGCAGATTGTAATTATTCCAAACAATGCCTTCTCAATTACATTAAACAATAAAGTATAATTGTTACATATTATTACAAATGTAGAGGTTTATACACAAAAAAAGCCTTTAGGATTAATAAAAGATGAAAATATTAAATTGTACCATACGTTCATTATATTTACAGTATTATTACATTAAAATCCATTACAATCTGCATATTGTTCTCCTCAATACCGGCTTTCCGCTGTGCATATGTAACACCCTCATAGTATATTAATGCAAATCAAGAAGACTGTTAGCTGAATTCACTGAAAACATGGGATACATCCATAAACCATAGGTACTAAAAACCCCAAGACCAATGGGTTCAATGTGAAATCCACAACACACTCTTAACATTAATTTCTACATTGATTTTCATCCCCATGGTGGCTGTTAGCTAAGATGAACAACAGCAGGCTATTATGCATGCTATGTACAGTAGCTGATTTCCATAGTAGACTACTGTGTATTTAGTCACATACTAAAAGCGTTTTTTCCTCAACCTGATCATTTTAAAGTAGTTTTCTTTCAGCTGTATTGGCCACTCTTGCTTCTACAGTCACTTACAGTACCCATTCACAAACCCTATCAGTATACTTTATCTTTGCAACAGTCTAGGCCAAGCCTTCTTCAATACATTTCTATAATGACAACAAAAGACTGGTAATTACCATTCACATCAGTCCTCATCTCTGTCTACCCCACTCCAACTACTCCAACATACCTATTTGTGTTTGATTGCAAACATGCTTTTCTATGAGATAGAAACCTAGTTCTGTTGATATCCCATCTCAACGTAATCTGTAATATTATACAATAGAGGACACAAACAGGTTTGTTGTGATTTTGATCTAATTTTTATATTCAAGTTAGCACATGTCCAGTGTTTTAGTAATGCACTTTGATAGCAGAGTTGTCTTATCTCCTGAAATCTTTAAGTAGATTAAACATTTTATCTCAACTACCAATAACCATTTTCTCAGTTTCAGCTTGTTGTTTGGCCTTATATTGTTACTGCATGTGTTGAACTGTCTGTCTATCTTAGTAAGCCCTAATGTCACCATCTGCTAAATGCTATAAGTGAACATTTTATAAATGGACTTTAGCTGGTCTTCTGTGATGAGATGAATTGTGTCTAACTGAAGAGCCATCGTAGTAGGACAGTCACTGGCTAAAAAGCTCCCTTTAGTTTGGTGTGTAAATCCCTGTTCAGGAAGCCAAAGTTATTTACACGCCTCACCCACAGAGATTCATTCTCGGGATTCCCAAATTCAAATAATAGGTAACTGGAATGATTGTGAATTCCAGGACAGTCATTCCAGAGTTGCTGCTATTTCTTTATCTCCAAGATGGACGGGTTGTGGTCTAGAATGGACAGAATTATTTTGTCCATGTACTGCCGTAGACTGAAGTTGATTTCTTCCTGCTCCTTCAGGGCCTCCATTAACTGTAGAGAGATTGTTGTCAGTTAGACTTCCACTCTGCTTTATAAATGTGATGCAACATGATATGCATGCTATTAATGCATGGATTCATTTTGAAAAAGACTGACACTACTATATAATATATAAAGGGAGTTAGGGTCGGTTGTTTTTGTTAGCCATAAACTGTCGGTTGAAACAAACTCATTAGTCCCAGGACATACTGGAACTGTACACCTGTTATTAAGTACATCGTAATATTTTGACCTGGTTGCATGTTATCAAGAAAAGAGGTTTCTGCCAACCAGATGTATTTATACTGTATGCATGTACTTTTTTGTTTTTACCTGGTCCCTGGAAGCGTTGTCTATCTCTGCAGCCAACGACTGGGCCTTGGTTTGAGTGGCAAACAGATTCTTGGCCTCATACAAACTTAAGCTGAGGATCTGACCATTCAAGTCATCATTCTGCTCTCTTAACTTCTGATTCTCCTGGAGGCACAAAGAAATGGGAAGAGAGAGAGCAAGTGCGAGATAGGATCAGGTCTAGTCTGCACTGACTGTGCTGTCCAAATGGCGGGCTGTGTCTGAATTCTCTATACTGCATACCAATATGCAATTTAATGAAAAGGAAACTTCCCCCTCAGGTTTATGTACAGACAGTCTTAACTTAAATGGTAAATGTAATTCTCTCAGCCAGTCTGCTAAGTACAGTATGCTGCTTGTATGATGCAAGGCTTGTGCATTCTACATACTATGGATACATACTTAAATAATGTTATATTTTAGTGTGTATATAGCATAATAAAGAATTTAGACATAGCCACCTTTCAAACATTTAGAGAAATTAAACTACTTCAGCTTCTGTCAACAGCTACAACAAAACACAGTGTTCTTAGTGTCTCAGCCAGCAGCCATTCAGAAACACATCTATTTTGGCATCAGCTATAGTGCAGAACACAGGTTATGCAGTGTTACATCCTGGAAAGGCTCTCGTAGGGACTCCTTGATGAACTTCCTTCCTCATGCTAAATGTGTACAGGTCAGCCTACACCGGCCATTTCAGCCACTTCTGATATGATTAGTTGTTAATCAAAGACAACAGGAGACGGCGTCTTTTACCATCAAACCAGCCTGGAGCCATGCCCCGGCCAACATCAGGTGCTGGAATTCAGGGAGGAGAAAGTCCTGAGATACAAATCGCTGGACACACACACACACACGGTGCACAGGCACGCAGACGAAAATGAGTTTCCTTATTTTCTGATGTCACAAGAATGACTGCATCATGTTCATCCCCTTGAGGCTGTGCAGGCTAACCATCTGCTTTTATAACCTACTGCTTTTAAAACTTCTGCTACTGCTTTTAATATATTTTCTTTACCCTTATCTGATCTTAACCCTTATCAGTTGTGTTTCCTTGAAGCCGCCAGTTTAGCGCACTTAACAGGTCCTGAAAACAATAACATGACATTTAAGTTACTTACTTCAGCAGCCAATTATTTGGAATCAAATATCAAATACCCACAATTACTACAATGTGGTACTAGTGAGCATAGTTCTCATTAGTCTTCAACTGTGTTCTCTATATTCTCTATGCTATTTTTATTTACTACTTTCTCAAGAATTTATTGGTTAATTGTATTTGTGTAATTCTCTCTTAATAAAATTGTTTAAACCATTTTCTTTTACAGTGCAGAAGTCAAATGAATAACTGCAGCACATTCATAGCACCTGCCTGGTTTACATGTAATTTTAATAAGGCATTGAATCTTGAATTCTCTTTTGAAAAAAAGATGCTGCATCTAACCAATGGAAAGTAACTATCTTCAGAAAAAAATGAAGAAGGAGCATAGTGTGTAAATCCCTGGCCACTGGCAGGTATAGAGCGACACAAAGGACCCTGCACCATAATACATCTGTAGGAGTTGTGCATACATACGCATGCATGCATGTGCCAAGGCTTAACATCTTATAATAAAGCACTATAAAGCATGTTAGTGCAGTGACTCAAGCACGGTCCTAGTGATACCATTTTCAACATCATTACTGTAAAACGCACTTAGCGATCCACTCCTGTCTAGACAATTATCTTGCTATCTGCAGTTATATTTATGTCTCAAAAGTCTGTCTGTATGTGCTTTGTTCAATTCTGTTTTCAATTTGGATCTATTACTACTCTGTTTGAACTGTAGAAGTTTATATTCAACCAAGTAGTTCATGTAGATTGGAATCAAAACACATATTCAGCTAAAATATTATGCATACTGTACTTATATTACATAGGAAATACCCTGACTTGTTTAATAATGTGTGAGTAAGTGTAATGTAAGTAAACATTTCAGTATCCCTAGACAATGCTGGTTCAGGGGGATTGTTGTTGTGTCTCGCTGCGTCTGTACCTGTTTGAGCCTCTTTACTTCGTGATCCAGCTCTGTTTCCTTACTCCTGCTGTTGAAGTCAGCCAGCCCAGAGGAGGCGCTGCGACTACGCCCCGGCTTTTCAGTCTCCAGCTGGTAAAGCTGCAAGTGTTCCAGTTCCCTCCGCAAATCCTCTATAAGCTACACACAGAGGAAAGAGTCAGCATCTATCTATCTATCTATCTATCTATCTATCTATCTATCTATCTATCTATCTATCTACTGTATATATATATACATATATATATATCTGTAGTACAATTCAACAATAGCTGTGTGCGTGTGCAAGTGTGTGTGCGTGCCTGTGTGTGCATGGGTGCCAAAGGGATCATGTATGGTTGTGTATTGGCTGTCCTGCACATCAACAGACAGACTGACAGACGTCACACCTCCTGCATGGCGTCCTTCTCCTGTTGGAACTGTTGTCTGTTCTGCCTCAGCTTGTCCATCATCTTCCTGTAGAGATCCATCTCATCCTTCAGACGCAGGCTGGTGTCCTCCAACTTGTCCGTCATCCGTTGCTTCTCCTGCAGACGAACACGCACGCACACACACGCAAACCAGGACTTTTAAATAGTTGTGATGCATTCCTATACATTTATCCAATCTCCTACACACACTCAGAATTAATAATAAGTGTTTGCTATTGTGATGCTGTAAGTTACTCAGGGTGAAGACCTCCTTCAGGTTGTTATCTGTCATCTGTGTGTGAGTCCTTTCATTTGCTTAGCATTACATGATCAACAAGTATGTTGTCAGTGCAGAACGAGTACCACTGTGTTGATAAGTATTATTATGGAAATACACAAACCCTGCATGAAAGAAAGCCTCGTCTTCCCCTGCTAATTCAATATAAAATATTATATTTAGAGAGAGAGAGAGAGCGCAGGTCACCTCATCTAGTCTCTCTGTCTGTGACTTGAGTCGGTACATGGACGCAGACATCTCACTGTTCTCTTCCTCCTGCTGCTGAGCTCTAGAAAGAGAAGCAAGATGTCACACATGCTTACATCTAACAGGGCTTTAAAGTGTGTGGGGCCTTTTCAGCATCACAGATTTGAAGCATGCCTCCACTGCAGCCCTGTATGTTAGGATGGAGTGATACAGTAGACCACTACAGTAGGATGATGATAACAAACATGTTAAGATAGATATCTACACACATGGACATCTGCATATACATTTCTATTAGTATAACAAGAGACCCATCCCAGTGACAACATCAGATTTAATAATGGCGTTATACCAGTGGACAACAAATAGGAAGGAGGGGCAGACCAAATTGATTAAAAAATATAAATAGTTTGGGATTTTGACTATTCATTTGCCTTGTCTTGTCTTGTATTGTCTTGCCTTGCCTTGTCTTGCCAAATGTCTCTCTCTGAAATGTGTTTTGTATGTTGTGATCGAGAAGCAGAGCATAGCCTACTTAATCTGTAGCAGTTACTGCAACATTCAGTTTCAAAGAGCGATATGTCCTGTTAGTGGAACCTACTAACTGTGTAGGCTAGTGCCAATATGGCTAGCAAGGTTGTTCTGATGATGCAAGTCATTATCATTATCTGCTTCTTAAACAAATAAAGGTTCACAAGTATGATGACATGTATCTTTATGGTAGCTGGAACATTTGCAGATGTGCTAGCCAATTATAGCCTAAGACCAAGCAGCTGAGTTAACATTAAAAGACAAGGAACAGCACAAATACAACATCAGCAAACACAAATCAAGCCTATAGCGTAATTCAGGCAGGCCAGAGCGGTCCGCCCACTTCAGCTGTCACTCAGCTGTGTCACCAACGCCAACATCTGCCCTTTAAACAAAGGAGGTTTTAAGCTCCCCTCTCCATTAATTTTTCGCTTGCTACGCTCACTCCAGAACACCTCCCTTCTCACCTCGCCTTTGTCTTTGAATTGTTGTACACGCTAGTTTACCATTCTCTGTGCGTACTTCTACACAGCCCTGTCTCTGTAAATAGGAACATAAACAACACCTCTCACAACAAATGCCCCTGGCTTCGCCTCACACTTTTCAATGTGTAGGGCGGAGGAGCATCTGAGGGAGTTTGTTTTGATTTTAGCTTGAAGTTAGCAGGTTTTCAAGAATGACTAACTCTGCCTTTAAAACATACTATGTTTGCATTTGTTTATACATGTTAACCGTCATGTTATTGTTAAAACATCATGTCAACAAGAACATGTCCTAATACATTTCTTGTACTAGACTAGACTGGTCCTGACTCCTGACTGAAATGTGTCTCTACTGTAGTTCATATCTACATCATCATATCAGTTATCGCTCAACGCACTGCAAAACGTAATCGCAAAAGACTTAAATATAAAAAATAAATTTTCTCTGCATAGCAGATTAGTGATATCTTGAGGACTACCATCGAGCATCGCATTCAAGGAGAAAAAATGCCTATGTCCGAAATTGCACATTTTGACACAGTTAGACACAGTCCGTCTGCTCATACGTCAATCAAATTCAAATGTTAACTTTAACGTTAACGGGGGTCCCACTCTCAGCTCCTCCCCTCCCTTTACTCTAGCCTGGCCCCACCGGATTATTTCTCTCAACTAAATTTATTTAGCTGAGATTATATTCTGGAAACCCTGTTCACATTAGCGTTCACACAGCCAGGGTAGTCCAAGCAGGGTGGGTTACTGAGATGGCGTTGAAGTCAAGCATGTTTCTAAACGGTTGTAGAGCTAGATGAGAGGATCAAAACAGTTGTAGCAATGCCGACTGGTTCAGCGCTTCCCAGTAGTTTAAAGATTAACCAAAGGTCTACACAAAGTAGGAGGAATAGGCTGCGAACACTTCACCAATAGACCAGATTATTCACTTTGTGAATTGTTGTGTAGTGGCTGGAATCAGGCTCGGAGCTGTTTTTGTGCCTTTCAAGGCACATTAAACAATGCATTCCATTCAAACAAACAATAATGGTCAATTCCCTGACTCAGAATCCCACATTTTTACCTTAGCTTAGTGTTGCACAAACGACTGTCCACGTAGAGGTGGGCAGCTAGGGTGAGCGCTAGATAACTAACAGCCTATGAGGCCTATACTGTATGTTGACGCGTAGAGAAGGTGTCAAACCAAAACAAACATGCTTTCACAACACTGTTTTCCACCACAAGGGTAATTCCAGACACAAACCAGGGGTGTCCCTTCAACAGCACATGTTGTTTCATTGATTGCTTTCAGTACCGGTTGGTCAGTAATTCTATCTGGGTGTTCTTGTCTCTCTCCATCTTGCTGTAGGCCTCCCGATGGCGTCTCAGCTCATCCGCTATGTTCTGCTCAGCCCGCGCCTCCTGGTCTTTCAACTGCTCCTCCAGTTCATTGACCCTGTATCGGTAGTACACACACACACACGCTCTATATTGAAGTTACAACACAACGCACAACACAAGTTATGCAACACACTACACTCGATCATTAAAGGCCAAAGTATAGCACCAAATGTGTGGCCTCGCACAATACATACATGAACGCATACTCTTCAACATATACTTCACTTTCTCTTGTAAATGCATCTCAGCACACAAGCGTAACACGTGCACACATGTCGATTATCTGTGTGTGCAAAGGATCATGTGCCAGAGTGTTTTGGAATTAGCGATCTTTATAACTACTGTACATCTTCTCCTACTTGCAGAAATTGCTTTACAAGAACAATGTTGTGTAATAAAGAGATTCTCTGAGATGTATGTATATCCCTGCACATGTTAGAGTGCCCTAGGCAAACCTGTGAAATAAATAATCATGTTGTTTAATCAGCTTCTGCACATGCCAATACCACAGCTGTCATGTGCATGGATTATCTTGGCAAAGGTGAAATGTTCCTTAACATGGGTTTGAACAAATCTGTCAACAAGAGAGCATTTTTCATACAGTAGAGATTAGTCTTCAACTCATTGAAGATGAGAGCAAAAACAAAGGTGGGGTTATAAACTATAAACCACTATATTTGACAGGTTGTGGATAAAACGGTTGTGTACCTGTGTACTAGCTGTGTGTTTTCCTGTTTGAGCTTAGACTTCAGGTCACCGTTCATTAAACTGTCACTCTCCAACTCTGACACCTTCTTCTCCAGAAAGCTCACCTGGCCAGGAGAAGAAAGAGGCATTTACTGTACTGTCCTGTAGAAATACCAAAATATGTCTTTCCACGTTCAGTGTATGATCACAATGCAATAGCTGTTCTGCTCTACAGTGCAATAGATCACAGAATACAAGACACCAATACAATTCATATAAAACATACATATTTTAAACACTTTTCATTCATCACTTATAAAAAGAGCTTTTGTAATTCCCCAGACAGAAGGACCTGCACAGGAACCCTAACAGCCTTAAAAGGAAAACTATAAGGTCATACTATAAGATGCTCACATCAAGCCAGCCCTATTTCTGCAAGATACTGTAGTGGAGGGTTCACTGGTGTGGTAAGGACTGTATTTTCGTTAGCTGGCTCTGGACTGTTATGCAGCGTGTCGGTAAAAACGCACAGAGTCTTGTACAGTATAGAGTCTTTAATAAATAAAGCAAGGCCAATGAGGTAGTGTAAGTGGTTTTTAAATCAAGAACGCAGTAGTGTTCCATGTGACCGGCACACGCAGACACGCTTTGACTGCCCTCTACTCTGGCTTCTGCCGTATATACAGGTAGGCTCCAGCGTAACCCACAGACCACCCCCTAAACTGGGTGCGTAGTGACAACTATCAGGATTAAATCACCCCTAGGAGATACTAAATATACTCTAATAATGATGCTACTAATATATTATAGGTTAACACGAATATAACAATAATATAATATGAACCTTTCTAACAGATAAGTTTGTCCCTATTTAGTTTGATTGTGGCCACGGTTAGAGTTCTGATAGCCACATGTACTAATAAGTTAGTGCCCGTTTTAGGCGTAATTTCGTCAAAATTGCGCCTTAAACATGGCAGCATTGTACTGTATGTACGAACAGCACGCTCGTGGCTAAAACGCTATTCTGCCTGCTCAAGGAACACAGGATCGCATGTTGCCTTTCCTATTCATGCACATGCATTAATGGTAGGGTCGAAGGGAGATTTGGAGTGTCACACAAACAAATGGGAGGTGATGTGTAAGGACAGAGTGATTACCTATTCAACTGAATGTATGTAAACTCCGATGCAAAGTGCAAGTTGATTGTGCAGTGAAAATATTCCGCCTCTGAAAAGCAGGTGTTATCCCAGTTAGAGGGTTTCTTTGAACAGGAGAAGCAAGCAATGGCAAGATTCATCCAAACAAGATGAAGACAGGCCATGGAGAGACATGCTGAAGGATTTATTTTGGGGTAGAATTACACCCGTTATCTCTAGGTTTGACGATACATATAGACAAGTAGGCTATTTATAAATAGGTCTACTTCATAATCGTTCAACATAAGTCAGCAGTTCAATTGCATTCGGGCACCGCAACTTACAGATATGGCTGGAACATAGACACAGTGTCTATTTCAAGTTCAGAGGGCGGTGCCAAGCGCTGATTACTCGATCAGCCGCAAGTTTAGTACACAACGTAAAATGCGATGGCACAGCGTGCGCTATCTGCGGTCTGGCTGTGCTCGAATTTACACTGCGCATGCTAACATGAGGCCCTGAGTGTGATGTTTATTTGTGAAACTATAATAATAAATGTTTTAAATTTCAAGTGGAAAAGTGTTTCATAACTTCTGAATATGTCTGAAAGGGTTGAAGAGCCTGACAGCACAAAATCACAATATAGACTATAGAAACCTTTTCATTGATGTCGATATCACAGGAGTCAATGCTATCTCTGAACAGGTCCTCTGTACTGCCATTACTGCTGCTCAGGTTGCTGGTCTGGAGCAGCTGCCTTCTCACACACGCACACACACACGCAAGCACACGCACATGCACGCCCACGCACAAACACACACACATATGCTTATGGATGAAATCCAGGTAGGAGGAATAACAAAGTATAAATAGATCCGCTCTGGCATCTCCATCCTGTCATATTACTTAAATGTTAACTGTTTTAAGGCTTAACCTCTCAAAAGTTTTCTACATGTAAAACAATTGTGCATATTTAGCCATAGTTTATACCTTCATTGGTGTTAAAATAAAAAATAATGTTCTGACTGTTTGTAATTAAAGTAAGTAAAGTTTATTTAAGCGCTTTTTACACACAATAATCACAAAGCGCTTCACAATTGCTCTAATAACTCTGCTGCTCGAAAAACAGTGGAGAAACAAATCCAATTTGTCTTCTTCAATCAATCAATCAATCAATCAATCTTTATTTATATAGCACTTTTCATACAAATCCATGTAACACAAAGTGCTTCACACTACGT
>JAODLL010022430.1:9871-23330 GCA_026546735.1 Forbesichthys agassizii
CATTCATACACCGATGGTGATTGCTGCCATGCAAGGTGCGACCAACCACCGGGAGCAGTGTGGGGTTAGGCATCTTGCTCAAGGTCAACACTGGGGTTCAAACTCACGATATTCCGGCTGGGAGACCAACACCCACACCACTAAAACATCCTGCCCCCTGTACTGTATACACGCTATGGGGTACAGAAATGTGCGAAATGAAATGCTACTGTAGTGAAAAGATGTTTAACGTATTCATGGGTAATGTGTGTTAACTAAATATAACATGATGTGGTATTCTAATAGTATATATACTCTCTATATTGCACAGGATAACGTGATATTTGATATTTTGCAGTGAACATACACAACTAAGTGATCATCTGGTGTTTCCTGAATGACAGAATTAGCTTTATTATTAACAAACCACACAAGCTAGAATGTCATTAGCCTAGCCCCAGCTGGCACACTGCATTGTGGGCAATGTAGTTTAAGTGTTGCTAGTCGAGAGTCCACCTGAATAAATGTATTCCTGAAAATTGATCAAAACATCATGCACACATCTGAGGTGTGTTCAGAATTGGCGAACGTTTGATAACACATACGCTATGATTGGCTGTGAGTACGGTCTATGAACCCCCCTCCCCCTACAGCATCTGGTTGTTGCTATTAGAATACATTAGTACGGGGCACAGCCGCACACACACACTCTCACGGACAGCATGGTTAGTTAGATGAAAGAAAATGAACATTCTGGACCCCAGCAACATGTCAGTGAAAGGTAAGTTATAAATACTTTTTACGTTTACAATTACCGGTACTCGCATCCAAGATGTCGGCAGACATACTGCCTGCTACGGAGCTCTAGTTTATTGGAGGGACTAGGTAAACTAAAAATAGAGTGCCGCAACCAATATGCGGAAGTAAATGTTGGCATCCAGTTCTGTTGATTTCGGGGGAAATATCGTAGATGTAGCATATTTTCCAAAAATCACGAAATTTATGCTAAATCCCCAAAATGTTGATTTTGACAACGGAGATTTTGGTATTTTGGGGTCAGCCAAATACAGTACCTTCGGGGCTTGATACTTAATACCAGCACTGACAGCTTGAAACCAAAAGTGGTTAGTTTATTTTTGAAGTAATACTAATGGCAATAAATAATGATGTCAATATTGGATTGGTTCCCATAACCTATATGAGGTCATACTCAATCATCCTAGTCATTTATAGATCATAGATATAGATTTAAATCCTATTGAATGAGAAAAGTGCCAAATACTAATCCTGATAAATCTAGAGCCAACCACGAGTCTCGAGTAACATTTAGATATTGATATGCTATATTGTTACATGCTTAACTAATATTAAACAAAATATTGTAGCGCTATAATGCTACATAATGCTGTATTTGAGATATTTCTTTTAGAAAAACAGGCCTCTGGATTTTCATTTATGGCGAAACTTGGGGTTTCCTTGGGAACCTAAACGGCGCTATAGAGTAATTTATCACTTACTACACAGTTAAGCGCACAGTGAAAATTTAAAGCAGTAAACCTTCGGACCGCGAGGAGATATTTGCTGAATTTGACAATAAAGCATATTATCTTACAATCGCTGAGTGCTTCTTTTTACGAAACCGTCTCCTCCGGTTAGCCCGTAGAACCCAGTGACTTCATCACATTATGTGGTCTCTTAAATGAGAAGTTTAGCTGCTGCACTTCTCCAAGTGGTGTGAAGCTCTGCTGCTGCTGCTGCTGTTGATGTTGTTGATGCTGAAGCTGATTCCCTCTTTCCTCAGGGAGCCCGGGAGACGGACGGGCCGTTGTTCAGTCTGACCCTGCCAGCGTTGTTCTTCTGCTGCTAAGGCCTTTGGAGACGCCAGTCTTAGTGTCTGACCGCCCGGCCACGCATCACTCACTGTCTTCTCCCCAGGGCATCACATTCCCCTCCAACCAGCCCAGAGACCATTCCACCCCCCCACCCCCCCCCTTCCCCCCTTCAAATCACTTTAATTAATATTCTCATGAATGTTTTTATGTTTGAAAGTGTTGCTTGCTCTTGTCTTGGCCAGGACGCTTTTGTAAATGATACTCTTAAATTCAATAAGACTTTCCTGGTTAAATAAAGGTATAATAAAAAATAATAACCGTTGGCTGTCAAACTTTCATTGCGCTGTGGCCTTTATCCACCCGGGGAAGGGGGGGGGGGGGGGGTGCAGTCGGCCATTGTTTCAGGCAACACACAGCGGGATGCCTTTGAGGTGTTGGGTGGTCGGGCCACTGCTGTTCTTCTTCTGTGGTTAGAGCGTCTCGGTTGACTGTCTCCAGACCGTGCAGGTAATCCGAGTGGCTTCTAATGAATTGTTTCAGCATGGTGAGCAGGGCGGCCTTTTGCTCATAGCTAAGATGGTGTCAGGCTGGTGTTTAAAGGGTGGAGAGGCCTGGGGCTTCTTTCTTGCCATGTTTTTCATATAGGCCTACTTCAAGGTCTGGGAAGAATATGAATGGCAGGCAGGCCCCAAAATGTTTTTATTTTATTTTTAAATAATAATAATCATAATACTAACCTGAATATGTTATAGCTTTTTCAAGTAAAGTAACCTAACAGATGTAAGGAAGGTGGATGTCTCAGCTGTCTGCTATAGTTTCTGCCCATTTGAAACATTCAGTTTCTTTATTTGCACACGTCAGTTAAAACTGACAGTTTAAACTGTCTGTTAAAATGACATTCACTTCTAGTGAAGCCACACTTAGTCATACTTTACCAGCCGATGCCAATATTTGACAGCTTAATGATGCCTCAATTGCCTTCCTCAAAATAGAGGTTTGAATGCCTGTATGCTATATACTTGCTACTGAGCTGCTAACAGCCAATTACTCTATCCAGCATGTACTGTATAATAATCATAATTAACCTTTATTTAGCCTGGAAAGGCTCTTGAGATAAAAAATTGTCTCAATAGGCAGCCATGAGTCATTATATCACAATTCCAGACAAGACATAAATCAAACAACCTGGTAAAAAAAACAAAACGATTTGAAGTCATGAAAGAAAATCACAATCCTAAAATGAGCAGGTTAGGAACACCGACATGGTAGGAAATCAACCTTATTAATAACTTTCATAACTGACTTAAGAATACCATGTACAGTACATGAAAGTCCTTTTGCATGAATCAGTTCTACCATTTGGGTTTAATTGAAATCATTATCAGTATCTGCAAAGCTATTCGATATGCACTGCCTTTTCTGTTGCAGCAGAGCTGCAGCGGAGCTGAACCGTAGCGGATACGCTCAATGCAATGTTCGGGTCCGTTGTGTGAGGCGAGGCGGCCGCTGCTGCTTTTATTCACGAGTCCATTTTATTCTGCCTCGGGTTTTTAGACTTGCCGCAGAAAGAGATCGATCTGACTTGTGACAGTTGTCAAATGTAGGCTATTTATGTCTACTTGGTTGCTTCCCTGATTTGTCATGTCATGATTTGTCAGGGACAAACAGGATAAATGTTCATGTGATCACAATAACCTAGAACATATGGAATACAGGGTTTATAGCCAAGGCTAATAACACCTGAGTACATAGCCTCACTGTCCCACAACATGCATAACAGCCTAATGTTAATAGATTACTACACTGAATGCAGCACTAACTATGAACGTGATTTTGCAACAAATACTTGTCCATGCGAATTATGGCAGGAAAATACACTAGACAAAAAGTATTAAATTTCTGTAAGTAGTGTCAATACATTTTTTTTTTTTTTTTTTGCCTAAAAAAAATACTGTCTTTTCCCTTTATTGTCTTCTCAAAATAAACCAGAATGCTTTCTTTACCTTTATCAAATAAAACAAGCATTTCTTCCACTCGGAGAGCTGAGTTTTTTTTCCCACATTGAAAATTGTTCAACTTCCGGTGAAACGTCACACCCATCACTGTCACTGTTCCCCAGCCGTCCAATCGCAGCGGTGAAGGGGCGGGACAAATACTACGAGCAACCGTCAGATTCTACTTCTGGCACACGACAACGACCATGGAGAAGTTGATAGTCAGATGATATCCCCAGACTACCAAAGCAACACGAAAAATAATATATAGAATATATATTATTATATAGTGTTCTCCATGATCATCTCCATAGGCTGCATCGGAGCCAAAACGCTTTGCACATGCTCCACACACGCGCCCAGTGGAAATCCGGGGTCAGGTTGTTTATGAAAAGATTATAAATTGAGGATGCAGCGTTAGGGTGGGCCAGAGCCATGGGAAGAGAGAGTTACGCCCTGAACCATGGAAAGAGAGAGTTACGCCAATGGAAGTTCGAAATTGTCAACAGTCACATGGTCAATGGAGAGACAAAACCTATGACAAAATAGTTCCAGGAAGTGCTTGGTTGACAATTTAAATATATATATATTACACAGATATAAAAATTTTAAAAAAAGTCAACTAATGCACCGATTTACATTTAAAATAAAATTCCTAGGGTACTTTTAGTATTTAGGCTAACTTTCTGGAATTATTTTGAGGCTCCGTTGATGTGAAAATAAATTTAAAAAACATTGAGACTGAAACATTCAGGAATTTATTTTATGGTGGCTTTAAATCTTGCATCAAATAGTGAACTGCATACTGTATGCAGACTTGTATATACAAATCACCAGCAGTAAATATTCTACTAAAAAATACTAAACTACAAGAAGCAAGACAGTTGCAAGCCTTTAATTAGAGTTATGTAAGACTTTGATGGGACAGTTAGGTCTTAGAGTTGTGGTGACAACTGCGCGGAGGGGGCCCTATTAGATTTTTTTTTGTCATGGGGCCCACAATTCCTAGCGGCGCCCCTGCAAGCACGGTTGTAATCGATTCTTTTCACTTATAAACACAGTAGTCTCTCTGGCAAGCAGAAATCTAGCTCCGTACTACGCAGCACTGAGCTTGTGAGGATTTATTCTGAAATTGGTTGCTAAAATTCTTATTGGCTGAATTTCAAGGCAACTATGGATGTCGTGCTTTCGCTGATGTCATTTTATAGATTAGATCTAATATATAGTGAAAGAAAATCTTATGGCAACAACCGATTTACGAAGTTTAACAGTTTTAGATGAACTTGGAAGTCAATGAAAAACAGTCACTTTTGTCATCAAATCGTAAAATGGCAGTGCCCATAGATCAACTACAACATGCATCAACTTATAGAAAAGTATTGACCTCTTGACCCCAGCGCTGAGCCTGACTCTACCCACTACTACTTCAAGGGGCTGTGTCTGGGGAGGGGTTGAGAGGGGGACCCCCCTTAATGAAAGTAAAATGACAGTGATGGTTATTGGTGGCAAAACTGAGGGGGGTCACCTTGTTGATTTGGGTTCCTTAGCTCAGTACACCAAGCCAACCATCACAAATTAAGGGGTGAAAATTGTCTCTGACCTTAAGCTTGACAGATTAGAACAATTGAATATGCCCCTATATTCGATTGCGATGTGGTTAATCATGAAGCCCTAAATGACAGAACGAAAATGGCTGTGGACGATCTAATCACATTGTGTAATATGTAGAGGAGATGAATGCAAGCAGTTTATGTAAAACTTAATGCATGGGAGCCTCGCAGCATGTATCCACCCTCTCCACGTGCTAAACCAGTCGTTACCATGTCTCTAGTATAGCTAAAATAACTTTGTAGACATGTATAGAACTCCATACTGAATTTATTACATTTTGGACATATACAATAAACACAGCTGGAATAAGAATTAACCCATTGAAATCTTAACTCATTATTTATAGTATGCATCGGTACATAGACCATTATTTTGTGAGTGTTTGAGTTGGTGTTTGAGAAAGAGATTGGTTTAAAAAGAAAAGCTACTAATTATTTACATTGCCTGGTTGAAAATTCTGTATGAACATTATGTTAAAACACATTCTTGTAATGCAATTGTCAAGGCCTTTTACCAACATGAACACACTTGTGTTTTTTTAAGTTTTTTGAATGACTAAAATTCTTGCCACACTGTTGGCAGTGGTAAGGCTTCTCTCCAGTGTGTACACGCTGGTGAACATTGAGGTGTGCCTGCTGACGGAATCTATTGCCACACTGTTGGCAGCGGTAAGGCTTCTCACCAGTGTGGAAACGCTGGTGTTGCTTGAAGTTTGAATGCTGAGAAAAGCTTTTGCCACACTGTTGGCAGAGGTAAGGCTTCTCTCCGGTGTGGACACGGTGGTGTTTATAGAGGTCTGATACATTACTGAAGCTCTTGTCACACTGTTGGCAGTGGTAAGGCTTCTCTCCAGTATGGACATGCTGGTGTAACTTGAGTTGTGCCCGCTGACTGAATCTATTGCCACACTGTTGGCAGCAATAAGGCTTCTCTCCAGTGTGGACTCTCTGGTGTCGCTGGAGGTTTGACAACACACCAAAGCTCTTGTCACACTGTTGGCAGTGGAAAGACTTCTCACCAGTGTGGACACGCTGGTGTTTCTTGAAGGTTGTTGACCATTTGAAGCTCTTCCCACACTGTTGGCAGTGGTAAGGCTTCTCTCCAGTATGAACACGCTGGTGTAACTTGAGGTGTGCCTGCTGACGGAATCTATTGCCACACTGTTGGCAGAGATAAGGCTTCTCTCCAGTGTGAACACGCTGGTGTATCTTAAAGTTTGATGAACATTTGAAGCTCTTCCCACAATGTTGGCAGTGGTAAGGCTTCTCTCCGGTGTGGACACACTGGTGTTGCTGGAGGTCTCTAAAGTGATTGAAACTCTTTCCACACAGGTAATAGTGAGACCTTGCTCTGTTGGATTTGCTTCGAGAGGTTGTGATTGGCTGAGAGTCAGCAGAGGAATGAAGTGCTCTGTCCTCTCCAGCAGTGACCGATGGAGAACCTGTAATGGTGAAACACTGAGTTATCCAGGACCTACAATTTCAGATATTAAACTTGATTTTAAACATGCAATTAGGCCTGTCACGGTAATTACTAGATTGCCTTATCGTGCGATATATGGAAATTACCTCGATAATTTTTCTTACCGTGATAATATTGTATTTACACGCTTTGCTGACAAGTGCTGCGCTGACATATCAAAGCATTTTATGGTCTGAAAATTGCTCTAAAAGTCTTATCTGATATAAATCTCCGTATGATCTGGCTGGTCTCCAACTGTACTTAATCAAAGTGTTATTATATTAATCAAATTATATGGTCATTTTAAAGGGCCCCATTAAAACATCCCCTTTCACTGCTATATTTTAGGATTGTGAAACGTCAGCTTTTATTTCAGATGAGGTCTGGGCTTTGTGATGGCCAATCCTTAACTTTGCTGTCCATAAGCCATGCTGCCACAACTCTTCAAGTATGCTGGAGGTCAACCAAGCATTACCTGAAGCTTTAAAAAGCGTCATGCTGTAACGGTCTGGGCCGCGCCGCCGATGGGCGGCTCACCCCCTCCCACCGTTACCGGGGCATGCGTGTTCCCTCCCTCGGTTTCCAGACGTGCACTTCCCCAGCGCTCCTCGTCTCACGGGTGTTGGCACTGATTGTGTATCGTTTGCACCTGGGGGTTTTGCTTTGGTATTTAGGATGGGGTTTCTGTTTGTTCCTTTGTCGGTTATGGTTTAGTGTATGGTGTGTGTTAGCGTGCGTTCTGTATTAAATCTTATTGTTAAACTACTAAATGGGTATACATTGGGCTCCTTTGTGCGTTTCTAGCCCCGCATTCTCTTTCCCCGAGTGTGGTGAATGGCAGACATTTATTTTAACCCCACACAAGCAAATCAAATCCTTCAGCATGTCTCCATGGCCTCTGTCTTTGTCTTGCTCAGATGAATCTTGCTGTTGCTAGCTTCCCCTGTTCAAAGAATCTTGCTAACTGGGAAAACACCTGCTTTTCATAGGCGAATACTTTTTACCGCAAAAATGACTTGCTTTGCATCAACGTTTTCATACATTCAACAAAATCAGTAATCCCTCTCTCCTTATGCATCTCCTCCCATATTTTGTGCGACACTCCCAATCGCCCCTCGACCCTCCCATGAATGAATACGAATGAATAGGAAAGAGCAACTTGCGATCCTGGGTTCCTTCAGCAGGCAGAATAGTGTTTAATCCATGTGTGCGCTGTTCGTACATAAAATGCCATGTTTTTAGACACAAAATGCATTGAAGTTACGCCTAAAACGAGCGCTAACACGTGAGGCCCTTACTCGCTTAATGTGAAGGTAGGCCTTATAATACATCCACTTACACAAAATATGTAAATTAGCTTATCGGAAGCTTCTACCGCCATGTTGATATTTTATGTTCTACGATTATAGTGCATGTACACTTCTGACCCACTGGAAGTATGATGAGGTGAATTATAAGTGAAATAATAGTGACTTTCAGACACAGGGCGCATTATGTCTTCCTGCACATCATGTAATGAGGCTTAAGACTGGAATAACAACACACCTTCCATTGTCCATCTCTCCTCTGTCTTCAGAGTGTTTAAACCTGGCTCCTTCCAATCATCCTCTCTATCTTCAGTCTTAGTTTCTCTCTGGTCTGAAGAGACAGACTGTGGTGATGGTTTCTCTTTATAATCACTTTCTCTCTTGATGGAGACAACATTAGTGATCTTGATATCAGTCTCATTCAGGTCCTGAAGCTGCTCTCCCTCCTGACTGGTCCACAGTTCCTCTTGTTCCACTTTAAGGTGGGGGAGTTCTGGTTCCTCTTGGTCAAGACTGGGGCTACACTCCTGTTTACAGACTGAGAGCTGTTTGGCATCTGGAGAAAAGCAGAAAATACACACACAACTATTACAAATAATCTCAAATGCTTTACAGTTGTGTTATGTCAATGTCCAGTTAATTTATATTGCACCTTTACAAGATCCATAATTGATCAAAATGCTGAGAGGGTCAAAATATGAAAAACGGATTGACTGATTAATCCATGTAATGCCAGCGCAGCTCGAATGTGGTAAAATATCCCAGAGGATCAGGGCACCCACTGCAAAGGCTCTGTGTCTCTTGCTTGTAAGCATGGCTCCAGTGTTGACATGTCACACTGGCTAAAGGTTCACAAACATATCAAACCTTCTGTCTACACACCCCTATTTACTGCATGTTTTACTTACATAACTTTGCAATATACTGATATACTTAGATCTAACATATTCAGTACGTTGTAACTTTTAGAGGTGTCATCACAACCTCCTTATGATTAGTCTGCATTTTTATCACATGCTTCACTTGTAGGGAATATATTTGAAAGACAAATTATGTCCATTATTAGTATGTCTTTAATATCCTGTATATGCATTCGAATATCCCATACTAGTATATACATTGTGCACGAATGTCCTCTGTAGCAATTAATTAGTATACAATGATCAAATGGGCCATGTCCAAACCTGCTCTGTGTAAGTTGATGTAAGGCTGCAGGGCAACATCCAGCAGTCTGTATCGGTTGATTCCTTGTTTGTACTCCCTCATCACTCTTTCAACGCCAACAAATATGTAATCTGCAGCCGCTGTCAGCCTTTCTTTGACAAACCTCTTGACCTCTTCTGCTCTACATGGCTTCTCGGTTTGGTCCAAGATAAAGAAGATCTCATTTCCAGCTGCAACAAGCTGCTCGTTTATCATGCAGTTTAAAGAATGTAGTTCACACATTTCCACGTTGTTCAAAGAAACGTCCTTTGTGCAAATTACAAACTACAACAAACGGCTTCCTCGTAATGTAAATGGACAGTTAATATTAACTAAGAATAATATAAATTACCAATAGCCTGTAAATGTACTCTAATAATATGATACCGCCACCATGTTGTGGTCGCTGAAAAGTCGCATTGCATTGTGGGTTTTTTATCTTTTTCTTCACTCGAGTGGCAGATCGACAGCTAGAAGGTGCGTACCGCCACCTACTGTGTGTAATATCAATATCATCATGTCTTTTACTAGCTATCCTCTTGACCATAACCAGACTATTCACTTTGTGAATACACAGAGCTGCCAAGTCTCACTGTTTGACCGTGAGATTCACGCATATTAGCCATTTCACACCTCGTATTTCTCACGACGAGAATCCCAACATTACGCAGCCTAAATTCGCTGGCGCTCCACACGCAGCACATGTACATTTGGCTGTGCGCAACAGGGTGCAGGCACCAAGCTGATCACTCTTCCACTGCAGCCAGGTATCGACGCATACCCATTGTGCACTTAAATAAAAACAAAGTGTAACCTAACTAACAGATTAGATTTAAATACCTGTTTTTCTATTATAGTGAAGATATTAAGACGAACAGCTAGGCCTATCTATTAAAGTGGTTGATAGCTCATCAATTAATTTGTTTTTATTAAGTAAAGTAGGCAAACTCTATAGACTAATGTAAGGAAATTATTTATAGAATTTGGAAAATGTTCTGGGGTAACCCCCAGACTCCAAGTAGAACTCTTTTACTATTTTAGAATAAAATACAACAATCACTTGCCTGCATATTGATGCTGAGTTAGTAGATGTCACGTCATGCACATATCTCCCTATATTAGGCTATTCATCCATAATTTAAATGATAAGTTATGAATAAAGCAATATCTAGGCCTATTTGTGTCAATGTAATGTTTGATCAGAGTTTACAATTGTGTTAACTTCTACTTGTGATGGTCAATTATGAACAATAGGATGTGATGGAGAATTTAAATAGGAAGACTACCAGTTTACATCTTGTCTAGATGCACACTAACCTAATATTCTTGGGTAGATTTTATTTAAATGGGCAGAAGAAAGAGATTGAGTTTTAATGTCTTTGCATTATGTCAATGGGTGTGAATTTATACATTTAGACATTGTTGGACAATCTGTTGGATTAGCATCAAAATGAAAACCATGTGAATATCGGAGTCAGTAGATTTATATGGCAAATGTTAAAGGATGAGTATGTCATCTTGGAAAAACCAGTAACTTAGCCAGATTTTGAAAGCACAGCACCGCTCCTTGTCTCAATCACCCTTCCTAAACCCCGCGTCTATGTAGTGACAAAACTTTAGCTTTACAATTAAACATATGTATTCTCTATTGTGCTATGAATGCTATACTGTGTGACCTTTTGACAAAAGTACAAGACAAGTTCAGAGGCCTCTCTGTTTCCCCTTCTTGACATCTGTTGGCATATGCTTACCCAACCCCTCTACCTCTCCGTCTCTGGAAACATTGATAAACACCTCCTTCCGAGATAGCAGCAACGAGGTTCCTGTTCTCACCCCTTTTGCGGTTGGGTCACAACTGCCTGCTACTATAAATATATGGCAGATCTGTTCTGGGTCCGACCCTGCTAGACTGCTTAGACACTCAGTAAGGGTTGTACCATTCTTGCAAGAATGAAATAAAACCAACAAAGACAAGTTCTGCTGTCTCTCAGTTTATTCATATCTAGATATTATTATTATTTTTCCACCACATGTAACACGCCGTTTCTAACAGCAACATAATCTAGATAAATCTACGAGGTTTATACAATGAAAATAATATCTAAATAAATATTTATCTTACCTGTCCAACAGAAATAAGGCCACCATTGCATCATTTTCAAGGCCCTTTATTTCCCTTAGATGTCGCCATTGCGGAAAAGCCACACCAATATTTACACGCGTATGGCCTCGATCTGCATCCAACTTCTTTTTTAGTGTAGCTTTCTCCAGTGGTGTTCTTCTCTTACGACGGGACACTGTGGGTACTTCGGCCATTGTGCCTAAGCATCTGTACGCCTTCGGTAGAATCTGCAGTCACGATAGTGCACAATTAAGCAGAGTACGTGCAAGAACGTAGCTCATGCAGACAGACAGTTAGGCCAGCTAATCGCTGAGTTCAGTCCAAACTTTATGACTGTGCTTGACTATGACTGACTTTTGAAAATCGTCACACTATTTACAATTTTTCTTGATTGCTTAGACACAATTCCTTGAAAAATTCACTATTTCTCAAATCACACACACAATTTTTAACAACTCACACACAACAGTCCAAACCTAGACCTCTGTGTCTAATTTTAACTTTGCCCCCAAACAACACACACAAGCTGTCAATAACACAGACTACATGACATGTTTGTTACACACTGAAGGGATTAAATCAAAACACTGCTAACAAAATGTTTGCAGGATATTTTTGAGTGCAGTGCAGTGTGCCTTGCGTTTTAGAACCTGAAAATATATCCTGTGGTATCGGGGCATAAGGCACGATTTGGTCTTCATCCCCAGGACTACATTTGGATCTGTCGAAAAATAAAGTGCATACTGAAATGGGAAAAATGGCTTTTACTGTAAGTATGCAGCGCTAGGGTGGGTCTGAAGACATGTTGGTCATTGCTCAAGAGTCACATGCCAGAGCCATTAAAGAAAGGGACGTGAGGAAACCAACCAAACCATGACTGTGATTTGTTGAAAATACAAGAGTATATAGGGACACTGTCTGGCACAGCTCGAGCTTTGTGGAGGGGTTGTGCGAGAGGCTGAATGGACTACAACAACAGTAGACAACATCATAGCAACAGGAGTGTTAATAACTTATGGCCCTATCAGAAACATCTATAAAGACACAGATTCAAGATACGCATATGGCGTCGCACATGACTCCCTACAGATCTGGAAAAACAAAGGTTCATCGCTACATTGAAACTGAAATAATGGCCCTGGGGCGAGGGCTATGTTTGATGCACACACAAGTAGCAATCCTGAACACAAAGGCTCATGGGAAATCTGGGATAGCAGAAAACAAAGGCAATGGCTTGGCCGACATGGCAGCAAGAACAGCAGCTAAGCTAACTTCTCCATCTCCATAGCCTATCTGTGAAGGTACACTCTGGAAGCCTTGCAACACATCACAGACATGCAGATGGCATCACCCAAGAAGAGTGAATGTCTGCTGGACGAACGCTAAGCACAGCTGTAGTGTGGAGATACTAAACATGCTGAGGGGCGCCCAGTGCTTTTCTGAGAAATCCAATCAAATGAAATCTGTGTATCTATCTGATGTATCTAAATGTGGAGAAATTGTGTAACCCTGTTACACAGAAGAAGGCAAGATGTGCTCTGTGTATGGACATCAGGACCATTCAGACATCTACAGATGGATTATATCAACCTACCAAAGAGAATTCATCCCACATGAACAGGACTCTGATCAGCAAGGGAACATACTGGTGTGACAAAAAAAGTATCCAAACTTTTGAACGTTGAGTGGCAGCTTCACTCTCAAGCTAACTTGGAAATACAGACCAGCCCAGGCATCAGGATGGCATCACAGGTCTAGTACGTACCCACTGTTGTAGTTTCAACACAATTCATCTACTACTGTTATGTTCTTCTTTGTAAAAAGACGTCCAATGCCAATTACATCATTAATTTTAAAAAAGCATATCAAAATGGATAAATGTTTTAACTATTGTGTGCAGCTCTCTGTGGTGGACACACACACACACACACACACACACACACACACACA
>JAODLL010022451.1:0-25482 GCA_026546735.1 Forbesichthys agassizii
ATATGTCCTGTACAGGTATATGTTCTATACAGGTATATGTTCTGTACAGGTATATGTCCTGTACAGGTATATGTTCTGTACAGGTATATGTTCTGCACAGGTATATGCAGCTTTTTAAGAGACAGAAGAATAATGCTCTAATGCACTAACCTCTTCAGAATACACATTGGGACCACGACCCCTGATTTCTCTACCCCTTAGCACTCCATTTTCAAACCTCATCTAATTTCTATCTTTCTCAACAAAAAAAAAAATATATATATATACTGTATATATGAATAAATAAATACTTACATACATGAATAAATACATAATCAATCCTCCTTTTTCTTCATTTTTAGAATATTATAACTTTATTAGTACATGGACTTCTAGGAACTATTCCGTGGTCAATTTGACACATGTTGTAAATCTCCTGGTACTGTATATTACATAATGTATGTTGTACGGATGTACAGCATGTCACAAATGTACCATTTGTAAGTCGCTTTGGATATAAGCGTCTGCTAAATGCTGTGAATATGAATGTAAGAATAACGGCTGGTGTCTAAGTGTAAGTCTTACACTGGCCATTGTCCAGTACATGCCTTTCAAACCTTTAACCTGTCTAAAGGTGGACTTTAATGGCATTATTGGTGCATTGTTCCAGACCTTGTAGTAGTCGTAAAGCAGTCCTAGGGCATTGGCGCTGTCCTCGTCCCCGTTGATGCTCATCATGGCCTTGGTAGCCGCGGTCAGTGGGTTCTCCAGGTACGACCGCCAGGCTTCATCCTCGCTGGTGTACGACCGCCGCACGGCCGGGAAGGAGCTCTCATTGGGTACAACCACCACCAGACGTTTACTGGCGCACACACACACACACACACACACACACACACACACATACAGTATATATATATATACTGAGTGGTTTGGCAGTAATGAGTGTATGATGACCACTAAAATGCAGATACAATAGAAAGTATTGGCATACAGAAACAGCCATGTGAAGCCTAAATACTGCGCACGAGTGATTGAATACAGATGATAGAATAGAGGAATTTTTTCCACAACAAATAAATTGATGTTGTGTCCTTACGTTGTCACACTGTGTGTGTCATTTTGTGTGTATCTGTGTGATGTTTTGTCTGTGGGTGGAGGCTGTGCGTGGGCGTGTGCAAAGGCAGGTTGCCTTTCTACTCAGTAGTCCCACTTAAGTCAAGATCACAGGCAGGTTAAGTGCACCGTGTTATTACAACAACCCAGATCTGAATGTGTCAGCGTTCAGCTGGAAAATCAGGTTCACAGTGACAGCTAATGTCACATGGCCATGTGGATATAGGCGAAAATGCACATGGAACACGAAAAAAAACTCCAGTCGCACCCATACTGCCATGTGGTTGAAGGAAGAATTACTGTGTACACCTTAACTTGGTCTAACACCACCTAACACATTCTGCAGGTGTTATGCTGTTGAACTGTAGACTGCTGCATAATCATTCCTCTTTAGAAGGTACTACTCATTCTGGAAATGCATTAATTGTTTGCCTTGAAACTTTGCTACATTTTACTACTACTTTCTCTTCATAACTTTAAATATAATTGTTTGTATTTGCAGTTTGATAGTTATTCATGTATTATTCAATTGTCAATAAACACAAACTGACATGTTCTTTGATACAGGCTGTAAATCACAGATATAAAGGTAATGTCACTGGTTGTCATATGATGATGACAAGCAAAACACTGAACGACTAATAATAACAACAATAACAACAATAATAATAATAACAATAATAATAATAAAACAGTATTAATATTATTATTATTAATATTATTAATAAGGCATACCCTATAATAGGCTACTCTATTTTCTTTATTAGGGTTTGAAAACCTAAGACAGTAAATTAGGCAAATAATATAAATAATACAAAACGTTAAAAATCTGATTTCTAAACAACTTTCATTTGTTCATCGAAATATTTACCATATGAAGCTTTTTGAAAGCCCATAAACAAGATACACACAAGCCTATATGCTTTTGTGCCTCAATAAACAAATAAATGAATGTCAACACTTAATTTCCTATAATTATGTTGTATGCTATTTAATCAAAAAAATTTTTATATAAAATAGCTTTAAGTCTATAAGCAAAATATCGATGGTCCCATTTTTAATTTAATATTTGGAATGTTACAATTTGAAGACACGAAAGTTTATAGGCCGACAGGCCACAATTTCCTCGTCTGGGCATATATAAACCTGTGAGATTTACTAGAAAATATAGAATAGTCAAACGTATATTTAATGTGAATGCATAAATTATATACATAAAACATATCGATCTAATCAGTTAAGTTTGTTGACTTTTCATTCGTAAAAATGGCGAATTCAGCGCGATCTCCACGGCGCCAAATATGCAAGTGATCAAACCCTAATCTATATTGCAAAATTCCCGATAAAAAGGATATAAACAAAAAACGATGTTGCATTAGTCTCGTTAACAGTCCAATTCCAAAACGGATCCTAACGTTTTCGTTAAGCCTATAGGCTACATGCCATTACAGGCAATACACATACACATCAAAAGTTTCACCAAACGTCTTTCCACTGGCTTGATCACTTACTTGTCTGTCTCCTGTGACATATTTTGCTTCCTCTATGATTCTTCCTTGTGAAACTGGACTTTCAAGTCGGAGCAGGTAATAGACTGAGCGAGCAGCCAGAAGTTGGTCTACAGGTAAGTCGACTTTTTCTTGTCCCGTTCCTTTTTTCCCACCCCTTCTCTTCCACTCCACCTTACAGGTAAGCACGGCGCTGTGTACTCTAGTCCTGTGTGCCGAATGACTAATAATGAGTAATAGCCTATTTGAAGCCTATTTGAAGCCTATCAACTGTCATTCATTCATCGGAAATGTATTAGAAAAATAAACATAGCATATTGACATATATGTTTAGTTTAGCTTGTCTTATGTAATGGCTACGGGTCAACTTTACTGAACATTCTTTCACTGTAAGTCTTTTAGTTGAGGGCGAGACTCGTCGTTGATTGGCTCATTGACTCCGGACCTTAATCAGTGATAGGTTGTGCGGGCAGAAAGCAGGTAAGACCCACCTTACAATACATGCAGGCAATCCACCACAGCAGAGACTGCATGGACGCGTAGAAGTAGCTTAATCAACTAGCTAGCCCAGCACGTTTCTTGGGGTTTTTATGGTAGCATTATGTGGGATAGGAATAGCTGTCTATTTCTGTGTGTATGTGTGCGTGTGTGTTTCCAAATTAAGTTTCACACAACTAAACAGAGTGGGAGGGGGTGGTGAACGAAGTAAATGGTCCTTTTGTTGACTACAGAGGTGAAGCCATGTTGCATGACTGAGCAGCATCACTGATTGAGCACTGACCAGACATCTCTCTCTCTCTCTCTCTCTCTCTCTCTCTCTCTCTCTCTCTCTCTCTCTCTCTCGCTCTCTCTCTCTCTCTCTCTCTCTCTCTCTCTCTCTCTCTCTCTCTCTCTCTCTCTCTCTCTCTCACACACACACACACACACAGGCTAAATGTTTATAATTTGATGTTCACACTATGTCATGTTCAAGTATGGCTGTTTATTTCAACATGTTGAAGTTACGTTTCAGGTGATCTTGTATGTTAACAGCTGTGTGTGTTTATTTGTGTCTCAGGTTATCTTCAGGCAGACAGACAGAGGGCTGGGAGGAGCCCTGTCATTAGGAGACAATGCTATTGTCCCCATAATGAAGCTATTGTATGGGGGACTCCATATAGTGTTCGGGAATACCCTGCTTGAACGTGTGTGTGTGTGTGTGTGTGTGTGTGTGTGTGTTGTAAAGGAACTAATAGTGTTTGAATAACAATAGGCTTTGTATATAATATTCTATATTGTTATATATTATACTGTTTATTGTGAAGGCTGTATTCTGTAGAACGTTTTGAAAGTGATTCAGCTGATATGTCATTTTAAGCAAAAATATTTGGCACCTTGTGAAGAGGTTTGCATGGCAAAATATGTGATTTTGCTTATGAATGGCTCAGGGCACAATATGGACTGAACTTATGTTTGTTTTTTAGATTCAGTTAAACCGTCTAGCTTCTGCGTGATGTCTGATGTTCGTGTGTGCTTTGCTAATGATCATTGGCCTCCTTTGTTCACCTGGGCCTTTTCTGTGCTCTGTAAATGGAGCTGCTAGATAAATACAGGTGGGGTCCATTTTCTGGTAACAATACAGAGAGAAAGAGGCAGGGGTCCTGATGTTTTAGCATTTGTTTCACACACCATTGAGGATGTAAGAAAACAATACAGTGTGCAGTTAACACACTTGCTAAATATATATTCAATTAGGCCTCAGTTACTAACATGCCGATTATTTATTTATTTGTATTTATTTGTTTATTCATTCATTTGTGGTGGAGTTGATTTATATCTGTTTAAATGGAAAGCTCAGTATATTACTTTTGCCAATTGGAATGTCTGCCATGTGGTACTGTCACAGTTAAAATAGTGCCAGAACTGCCATAGATCCAAAGACAGGCATGGACAAGACTGACATCAGGGACCAGAAGCCAAAGAATTCCTTCAATGCTTGTTTGTGTGTGTGTGTGTGTGCGTGTGTGTGTGTGTGCGTGTGTGTGTGTGGTTCCCATGCAGAGGTGAAAGGTGTATCCTACATACCAGGCGTTTTTCCCTGGGAGAAGCTTCTTGTCTGGACTTGGCTGGGATTGGTTGCTTACCTGTTTGGCATGCAAGCCTTTGCAACACATTATATGAGTAGACCTGGGAGAAAACCAAGAGATGAGTTATTATATTCTGCCCTGTGAGCTGCGGACAGCAGGGGCGATATAGCGGAAGTTGGGGTTGAAAATAAAGACTGGAAGGCAGCAGAGTATTTTAGCCTACTGAAAGAACCAATATTCAAATCTTCTGCAATGCCAGTGGTAAACAAATACACATATAGACACATACATAGATCTTTCATTGGATGTTTCAATGCTTTTGGTGCAAGATAGTCAACCTTAAGACAAACATAAAAATGTTCATGTTAAAAGCGCTAGCCCCCAGTGAGTGGTGGCGTTGGGGCATCTTGTCGTGGACTGTGTGCATGGCTCAAATGGTCAAGCGTCCAGATGGAGGCAAGGGGACCACGAGAGTGGAGCACGTCTAATGCTGTCAGTTCAGAGAAAGGAGGGAAATGGATGGGAGGAGGCCAAAACAAGTCAGTGGTGTGAAGAGGGGAAGTTGCCAACAGGGAAGATGAAATACTATTTCCTCTTAGCTCAACAGCCTTTGGAAAATAGAGCAGGTCAAACTCTCACTACCATTCTCTCCTCCTCAATTGTCATATGTATCTCCCTGCTGTCCTGCTTTGTGGCCAGGAGAACTTTCGGATTATAGTTTCTCAGGTGTTTCTCAGGTGTCAGGTGTCACGGTCAGGTGCAATACACAGTGTGTATATAATACTGTATCGTGGTAAAAAAACAATAATGCCAGCCGAGATCTATTTTAAAACAGTCCAAGTGTAACTGTCTAAAAGATCCCAGCCTATTAAACCAAAGAAGTGTCTGATAAAAATGTTTTTTTTTTAAAGTGTAAAAAGGATAGTTCAGCCAAAAGTAAACCTGAAAGGCCTTGCGGCGGCAGGAAAAGGAACCAGAAGGGAAAATCTCAGGCTGTCTGTGGCAAAGCCTCACTTTTTAATACACACAATGAACAGCGAGATAATTTTTTTCACTTCTATTGAATCACTGACACCTGGAAGATATGATTTCACACGGGCCCTAGGGCTGGACAACCCCACCCGACCCTTCTAGCAGGTCCCTACACAACAACCTCTAGGGTGGGGGAACTTAAGCAATGTGTGGCCTTTGTCATAAGTCATTTCTTTTCCTTTTTTCACCCCTCTACTGAAAGCATAACCATATCCTTCTCTCTTGAGAGAAATGTCCCCCTTTCACAAAAGACTAGAAGGATTGTCTCCTTTCTTATGATGAAAAGCAGGGGAGGGGGATAATATAATACATACCAATGCTGGAAGCTCTTCTCACAATGATACGATTTCTCAACAAAAAAAAAAAGGCATCACTGACGGGATTATCATAAACAAAACTCAAGTCTAGCATAACGACAATAAATAACATCATGAATAAAGAATGTCAGCCTGAACACACACTCGCACTGGTGTCAGCATGTCTACAAAAATTGGGAGACACCTTTAGTCTCAGATGAGGTCCGGTAGGAACATTGAAAATTCAGTTTAAAAGTATTTGTCCAACATTACTTACTGTGTGCTTATCAGTGTATGGAATATGTGTTTACTTTATGGTTTTGTTACACACTGATTGCCCACTGACCTCAGATAAAAAAGAATAGGTTGATAGTGCTATTAAATCACTGAAATACTATGTAAACAAATAAATGGATCTAAAATAGATGTATCAATCTATTGTTTTTCATGTCATTTTTTTTATGTTTATCCCTATATAATTGTCATTTATGTGGAAACTAAGCTCATTTCCATACAAGGTAAATGTAGTCAAATAGGCGGACAACTATTTCTTTTCACATGCGCTGTGGGCTATGTGTTGGCCTTTAAGTTTTTGTTTATTAGTTATGGTGTTGTTATTTTGTTTCTGTAATGTACTGTAATGCATTGGTGATTATATGTACACACACACACACATATGTAATATGATCTTCATAATTTATGTCCTACCTCCAAATCAGATCTAATTTGTCCATGAATGGGTCTGTGTAGTGATCTTGATCTACAATCACATTACCCGCTGAATCTACATCTTTTACAAATTAATGCAGTTGTTTCACATGATAGATATGTTGCCATGCTTTGTGTAGATAGGCCTAACGAGACACTAACTGGTGTTCATTCCAGATTGTCTCTGCACTGCATAGACCCCAATGCACTTGTTTGGTGAAAGCTTTCACTCCAGACAAGTGTAAGACGATGTAGTTTCGTCGACGTACTTTTTCCTATATCTAAAGCAACAGTGCCTCTTGTGTTCACTACGTGAATGTAAATGTGTCCCTACACACACGCCCGGATTATCCAATGGGCCTCATGGGCACAGGCACGGGCCCATGCGCATTTGGGTCCCAAACGAGGGGAAGAATTTTCTATTTCAGATAATGACATTATGTATAACCAATAACAAGTACGCTGATATATTTGTTATTTAAATAAAAGTATATAGTCAGGTCCATAAATATTGGAACATCGACACAATTCTATTATTTTTGGCTCTATACACCACCACAATGGATTTGAAATTAAACGAACAAGATGTGCTTTAACTGCAGACTTTCAGCTTTAATTTGAAGGTATTTACATCCAAATCAGGTGAACGGTGTAGGAATTACAACAGTTTGTATATGTGCCTCCCACTTTTTAAGGGACAATTGGCTGCTCAGCTGTTCCATGGCCAGGTGTGTGTGTTATTCCCTCATTATCCCATTTAAAATGAGCAGGTAAAAGGTCTAGAGTTCATTTCAAGTGTGCTATTTGCATTTGGAATCTGTTGCTGTCAACTCTCAATATGAGATCCAAAGAGCTGTCATTATCAGTGAAGCCATCATTAGGCTGAAAAATCTAAACAACCCCATAAGCAAAAACATTAGGTGTGGCCAAATCAACTGTTTGGAACATTCTTGAAAAGAAAGAACGCACCAAAAGACCTATTAATCGTCCTTAGAACGTCTCAGGAGAATCAGGGTGAAGAAGTTGTGGAAGATGACGAACAAGCTATAACCAGGGACCTGAGGAGCCCAGTGTGGTCAGGGCAGCACACCCCGAGGGTAGCTATCTACTCTGTGATGACGCTGATGCATCTTGCTTTCCACTAGACAGGCAGCCAAGGTAGCTGCCAGCTTCCAACAACTTGCTTGCGGTGGGCTAGCGGCTATTTTGCCAGTGAGTATAGCGCCACTTCAAATGTATTGGCAGGCAGTGAATGGTAAGTAGCCTAACATTTAGTTAAAACCCGTTCTTTTTTTACGATCGCTAGGACGCATGTTTCTGTATCTTTGATCCGGTTCATAACTCGTCAGCATCTGGGGGAGCGACATCAATTTTCACTGCAAAGCATTCCTACATATTTCCAAATGCATGAACTCAAAACTATATTTACAATACATATATAAAACTACATTTAGGCAAATATGCACACTACTTTCAGTAGTTAGGCAATGTTCAAACCCTATTTGGTATAAGTACAGAAGGACTAGATATGCTGTAGGCCTACATAATACTATATAGGCTACTGTATTATAATCTCAATATATATCTGGCCTATGTAGCGTATACTGTAAGATATTGATCATGTTATGCAAATAGTCTATCAAATTGTGGCCAAATTTAGGAAACTATGGGTTACTACAGTATAATATCTTAAGTTGCATTTGAAATGAACTGTTGTCTAGCAGTGTAAAGTGAATTCAGTGTTGGATAATGCTATTTACAGTGTTACCTGGGGTGATAGTGATAATAATACATTCTTATGAATTGCTGTAGTACTGAAATTACTTAGAATTAGCTCAATCATTAAATATACCATCTTTCCCTGTGGAACTCTGCATGGTCTTAGTAGGCCTATACACTACCCTTAAGTAAATTTCTGAGTGAGATGGCTGTAGCCTACTTTGTGTATCAAAACAGGACAGGCATACTTGATTTAAAGTTCAAATCATTATTGTATGCCTTAGCATCATGTGTATGTGCAGAGTTTGTCTGGTGGGGTGAAGGTTCTATCAGGTGCCTGCAGTTTGTCATTAGCTTTGTTATCGCCATGTTGCCACCTTAGGGTGTAGGTGTTATGAAGGGGAGGGGGGCATATGATCTTCAGTGCCCAGGGCCCCCTGGGGGTACAAATCCGGCCTTGCCAGCGTTCAGCGTTTTACTGTTAACCAGGGGGAAAAGATGGTTGAAAGTTATAAATAACATTTACCCTCCTTGGTTCAAAATAATCCCACTTTCAATCAAAAGGCATACATTACTGCTTAACAACAGTATCATATGACTTTGCTGTAGACATTTATCAATATAATAAAAAACAATAAACAAATAAACAAATATATTTAATTATTATGTCACCAATTTAAAGTACTGTATGTATATTTAATCGTATATAATCTGTATATAATTCACATTTAATTTAATTTATTTTAATTTAATTTAGATTTAGATTTAGATTTAGATTTAGATCTGATTTATATATTTATATATTGATTTTACAGTACACACTTTTTAGAGCAACATAAAAATGATGCCTGCTGAAACCTTAACTTATCAACCCTGGCCACGTGAGGACAGTATTGTCACAATGATGCACAACAGTCGCGTAAACTGTGTGGCGCCAGTGCCATTGGTGCATTCGAGTTCATGTAAAAACTACAGTTTCCTACAGGCTACAACAATAGTACCTGGTGGTAATTTGTATTAGAAATCAAAACCAGTGATATAACGGTAGATAAACAAGTAATATGTCGATTCTTATTTGCTATTAAATTGACTGTACAGGCAGCGTTTACTAGTATGTGTGTATGATGTAACCAATGTATGAGTTTAGCATTTACGTGAAGTTTGTCAACGCGGCACACGATGGGTTTGTGTGTGGGATTTTCCGCAGCTGTCACATTTGTTTGAGGTTTACGAGAGAACGACGCGTAGAATACATTTTCCAAGGTAAGAATTATTCTCTACCACAACGGCTTAAATTCCCAATAAAAATAATACCCAATTTATATATATATGCGTGGGTATATTTCGATTAATGAACATCTTGACATATGGTTGGGTAGCTAGTTATCAAGCTAGCATGGGTGAGCACTGAGCAGACATTAGCCTGTACTGTATAGCATCAAGTATAGCATGGAGCCAACGTTAAATCAGGGACTAGTATCAATATCAGTATATTAACTTGCGAAAGAATTGTTATAGTGGGCGATATGTAGTTAGTAAGTAATCTAATCCATTATGTTGTTGTAAATACATTGCGTTTTGCCTGGACCTGAATCTCTTTATATTGCTTGCAGGATTTCATCAAACGCGTTTCTACATGTACTTGTACTACATGTACTATTTGACTTGACTTTATCTTACAGTGTTCATGCTCACTTTGTGGCAACTTCTTGCTACATCTCATGTGTGTTTGTTTGGTTTAGCTAAAGATAACAATAGTGCAACAAGCGTGTCGTTGTTTATGTATTAGTTTGAATAAACCTCACCCACAGTACCGTACTGTCACTGTCATGCGTAATAACATACACTATATATAGGAATATATATAAGGACTTTGGTAATAATCAGTGACTGACAAGCTAGCAACTATTATTTTTGTATATTGTTGTTATTACTTGGCATCCGACCAAAACTACATATTTTGAAAATTCTGTTAACTTTATCTCATTCGTGTTTTTTTAATCTTTTTTAAACAGCTGCCTTCTCCCCCCTATTGTGCTATACGATATGTTGTATCAGACAATGACTAATCATGTACCTGAGGTGGCATATATCCAGCTTTTGATTTTGTCATTCACTGCTCCCATCCTAACCTCTTTCATTCTGAGGCCAATTCGGGAGGATAGCCTAGGTGATAGGCTGGTCAAGTCTCACCTGAAAACTTGTGGGTTCGATCAGTGAGTAAGGATCAAACCCATACCTGCTCTTAATGCTTGTAATTACAATATATTTACCTGTAAGTTTAATTTGATGAAATAGTCTGCTAAATGTTAACTATGTGTACATGCCCAACCCATTCCAGTTTTCATGCACAGGAAGGCGTTCGATTCAGGGCGAGCAGGACGCTACAGGTGGCCTGGCAGCATACTGTTAAGGAATAATGCTTTGACTGTGTAAATCAGAGATGATATTGTGTTTGCTGCAGGTGTCTAGGTTAGGTGGGCTGCAATAACACCTGTCGTGTGTTTCAACTATGTAACCATGGTTGTTGCACAGTTATGAGTAGGCTACACTTGTTTTGACAGACAATTTGAACTATGTCCTCTGCTTCTTTAACCTAGCAAATAACATTGCTTGAAAACACTGATTGACTCAAGTATGATTGCCTTATGTTTTAAGTAAGGACATCTTATGTAGTGCAGACATGCACAATACAGCGCCTGTACAATTCACATTTTTCCTGCATTAGAAGCTTTGAATAACTACTTGTAAGGGATCAGCATACTGTGATGTTTGCATTTATATACAGATTGACAGCAGCACACGATTTGCACAAGGCACATACAGTATATAGCATACTCTCTTAACATTGTGCACATATACTATAGTGGGCCCACCTTTGCATAGTTCTGACACCATACTACCAAACGTAAAGAGTCATGGCCCATACTACTGTATTTAGACCAGGTCCAGGAGGGGAAAATGTGACATGACGGGGACAAGTAACTATTATATCGGTGATCTGATGCTGTGCACCGCACACTAAAGACGTTACGGCAGTAGACTTTATTTGATTAATGTGTATGCACACGACATCCACGTCGGCTGACTTTAACAACGTTTGCTCTCTTGAACACTTGATGTGACTAGCATGGCTCGCGGGCATCAGAAGATCCAGTCCCAGCAGAAGAATGCCAAGAAGCAGGCAGAGATGAAGAAGGCAAAGGGCCATGACCAGAAGACTGCAGCTAAGGCAGCCTTAGTGTTCACCTGCGCTGTCTGCAGGGTAACTATCGCTGCGCTGGTTACGACTGTGAAGGCCGTAAAGAAAATACACCTTTGTTGTTGTTGTTGTTGTTGTTGTTGTTGTCACGTTTACCTCTGCTGTCTACAAAACCTCTGTGTTTGTTGTTGTTGTTGTGTATGCTTCCTCCTCTCAGTCGCAAATGCCAGACCCAAAAACATTCAAGCAGCACTTTGAGAGCAAACACCCCAAATCACCCCTGCCCCCAGAGCTTGAAGGCGTGGAGGCATAAACGTAGGCTGTCAACCTGGAGTCCCACCCTGCAGGCAAATCGAGCTCTTCGAGGCCCCGTGCCAACTCTACACTTACCTCGATCTTATTGGACTGGATTGATTCAATGGGTATAGTATTTAGCTTCATTTTGCCTTTGACATGCCAGTTCACGTTTAGTCACAGAAACACCCAGTCTTGTATGTTATGTGCATATGTAGAGCCCGAAGGCTGGTTTAGTTTTCAGGTACAGTATACTGGCAACTTAAATGAGTCTGAACAATGCAAACCGTCAGAGCAGGTTTCTCTTTGTATTTCCCACCGTTTCTCAGTACTGCTGAAGGCAGTTACTTTGTTGGGACTTGTCTGGGAGAGAGCAATGTTAAATCAAATGCCCAGAATATGAGCTGTGCAAACACAAGTGGTAACCACTAACCAGTTTCTACCTGTACTTAACGTTGATTCTCTGAATGCACCCATGCAGCTAATATGAATCTGTTGCATCCTGATTTGATATAGACGAGACAAAACTATAAATAGTGGGGAGGATGGTGGGTGGGGTGGATATCAAATAGTTTTTCTAACCCTTTTTTTTTTCTCATCGTAATTCATGGTTGATCCCTGTGAAAGAAAAATGACTACTAGTCCTATCATTTCCTTTGCTTTGGATATAGGTTTAATTAGTTTTTTAATGTTTCATATCGGCAACATGGATATCATACTCATTCACGTGTGTATTCATATGGCTGTAATATTTCTTTTAGCTACTAGCTATTTTATATTGGGTCCTAATTTTGCCATCCAGTTGGTTTTTCATTCTGACCTATTTGTTAATACATTTCTTCTGAAACTTCTTTGCAACATGTGCTTGCATTTGCAATTATGCATCTGTCCAAATTATGTAATATAACATTTTAATAAAATTGTACATTGTTTTATATTTGCACATTCTTTTTGTCATTTGTTAATTTATATGACATACTGTCACTTATTGGTATTCAAGATCTTCATACTGTATGTATATCACCATTTACACGTTCTTTTAACAATTTTGTCTTTTGTCTTTTTTAACCTATGACCTTTTCAGTGAAAATCCCCAGCACACGCTATTTCATACAATAGGGAAATAAGGATTTTTCTTGAAAAGCAATAGGTAGTTACTATGCCTGTTTTGTATTTTTATAAAAAGGTACTTGTGGCAGCCAAATTAAGGGTTTAAATACGTACTACTTGTTTTGCACACTGGGTGGCGCTTTCAGGGAGAAAGAGGTTATAACCAACCTGCCACCTGATTGCCACAGGTGTGTGTGTGTTCCAGAAGGACAACCATTTCTGCAGCACTCCACTAATAATGCCTGTATAGTACAGTGGCTAGATGGAAGCCTTTCCTCGGTAAAAGGCACACGACAACCCACCTGGAGTTTGCCAAATGGCACCTGAAGGACTCCCAGTCGATGAGAAAGAAAATTCTATGGTCTGATGAAACAAAGATTGAACTCATTGGCCTGAATGCCAAGTGTCATATCTGGAGGAAACCAGGCACCGCTCATCACCTGGTCAATACTATCCCTACAGTGAAGCATGGTGGTGGCAGCATCATGTGTGGGGATGTTTTTTAGTAGCAGGAACTGGGAGACTAGTCAGAATTGAGGGAAAGATGAATGCAGCAATGTACAGAGAAATCCTTGATCAAAATCTGCTCCAGAGCGCTCTGGAAGGTTCATCTTCCAACAGGAGAACTACGCTAATCACACAGCCAAGATGACAAAGGAGTGGGTTTGGGACAACTCTGAATGTCCTTGAGTGGTCCGGCCAGAGCCCAGACTTAAACCCAATTGAACATCTCTGGAGAGATCTGAAAATGGCTGTGAAGAGTGAGGTCCTGCAAAGAAGAATGGGAGAAACTGCCCAAAAGTAGGTGTGCCAAGCTTGTTGCATCAAGACTTAAAGCTATCAAAGGTGCTTCAACAAAGTATTGACCAAAGGCTGTGAAAACTTATGTATGCATTTTTATTTTTATTTGCAAAACTTTCAAACAAACATTTTTCACTTTGTTATTATGGGGTATTCTATATTCTATTCTAGGAAAAAAAATATTGTAATACATTTTGGAATAAGGCCGTAACGTGATAATGTAATATGGAAAAATGAATCGCTGTGAATACTTTCCAGATGAACTGTATATGGACATACCACCCTGGAAACGCCTGATCGCCTGATCTCGCTAAGATAGAAAAAGGTTGGGCCTGGTTATTAGGCTACTTGGATGCAAATTGCCTGGTAAGTGCTGTAAGCTTATACCAGGAGTGCATTACAATGGGCAAATTAATACAAATAGAGAATCTAATACATATTTAAAATATAAAACCCTATCATAAAAATACCATAAATACCGTAAGCTTTTTCCTAAGAGTACATAACATTGGGCAAATACAGTATAGAAATAGAAATAAAGTATCATAGATCAAGAGATTAGCATAGCACAAAAGTAATAAGAAAAGTTATTAAAATACTGATAATAATTCGCTTTTTTATTTTAATAATATTATAATAAATGTTATTGTGGATGCCATTCTAAAACACTCAAGGACATCTTACATTGCAAATACATAAAACAGTTGGCTGAAATATGCATACTATAGTAATAAATATTTGATCTGAGAAATATACAAAATAAACAAAATAAAATAAAACAGTCAATCGATAGTGGCACAAAGGGTCAAACGTCAGAGGCAAGAGTTGGGTTTTGAGGAGCTTAGCAAACGGTGACCATGGTGGCATACATGTCGAATGTGCACTGGAAGTGTGTTCCAGAGTCTGGGGGCAGAGCAGCTGAAGGCCCGAGCCCCCATGGTGAAGAGGGGGAATGGGGGGGTGACCAGAAGCCCTCTAGAGGAAGAGCGGAGAGATCGGGAGGGAGTATAGGATAAGTATGACGTGTATGAAGTAAATTGTATGTCAGTGTACTAAAAAACTATTAACCCCTAGCCTATTTCAAATGATCAAAAAAGCAACATCAATCACACAATAAAAGCAGTTTTAAAAGTTGAGTCCATGGTGCAGTGTTTGGGCAGAGAGTTCAAGGGGGTGGGGGGAGCTGTGGCCTCAGGTCCGCTCCGCGGTCCTGATTGGTGGAGAGCAGGAGGCTGGCATCTGAGGAGCGGAGGCTGTGGGAAGTGGCGTGGTGGTGGAGCAAGCTGACTAGGTAGGAGTGGAGGCTGCCTGGTTATGGAGGGCTTTGTGAGTGAGGAGAAGGACTTTGATTCATTTTAATGTATAGCCTATAGACTACCGGTACTACTACTACCGTATGCCTAATATCAAATACTATAGACACATAAAACTTGTGAGAAAATTAATGAGACAATGAAAACAAACGTGCCCCAAGTAAAACCAAGCATATGCTGTTTTAATTATAGACGTATGTATCTATCTATCCATCTTTATTATGTTTTTGTATCGTGGCTGATTCATGTTTCATTTTATTATTGTCGGTCAACGGTTGCCCTGGCAGCGCCGTGACGTCATTGGTCCTGGTCTGTCCTTGGCGTTGTCTCTTTCTTTGGAGGGAAACCCCGTGGACGAGACTGAGCGGGAGTAAGGAGATAGACGCTGCTGGAACGATCAACAACTCTGTGTTTTGGATCGGGATCAAGAACATTTTACTCAGGTTAGTTGCTGTTCAGTTATGGTGTAAACAACGAATAGGATAAGATCTACATTCTGTACATATTGTTAGAAATACTGGTTTTATATTTGGGCGTGCGTTCCCATGCAGGCTACAAGCTGCGATATCACCGATGATCCGACCCTCATTGTTCGATGGTTATTGAAGAGAATCGAGAATGCACTGTGCAGCTAGCAATATTTCGATTATTTATTGTGTGATGAACACGCGTCGTTGATGCACAGTGCTGTTAATGTCATAGCATCACCTGTCGTATAATAAATACATCAGTGATTTCGGAAACAAAGCGCTTCTACATTTTTTTCCGGGAAATGAAAAAGGGCGTTTACTCTGACTTGATTCCGTCCATTCATGTTTAGCCATCGGTACCGTATTGTAGTCTGTAACTCCGTAATTCGAACGTCTTGGCTGTCTTTGAAACATAATGGCCAGCGACTACCGAAAATGACTCCCATTAAATGTCCATATAATGCTGAAAAACATATATTATGTGCGCAGGTAGGTCAACCTTGTTTGCAGGTGCCTCAACAAAGGTGTTTTTGTGTGTGAGTGTGGGATGGGGGTTAAAACACACCACCTCTTAATTTTCGTTTTTACTCAACTTTTCAGGGCAGAGATAGGGAACCGTTATCTTGTTAAAAGCCTGTAACTCAGAATAGACCTGCAATTACCCATTATCTATTAGACCCACTGGTCAATTTAATTTAATCCCCCCCAAACACACACACACATTATAAATTGTCATTGTATTCGTTTAAATCAGCAACGTGTAAACATAGCTTTAATTGAACATATGTAATGAGGAATAGCCCCTGACATTGTTTTATTTGTTTTAATAATTAAAATAAAGGACTTGTCTGATATAGGACAGAACAACATTCAAAGCATAGTTTGGCAAAGCATTTAACATCCCTTTAAAAAAAAGATTTTATATATTATTTTTTTATTTAAGAGATTCACTGTTGATGGACAGACTATAAATGACCCACTAAACCCTCTTCCGTTCCATTTATATTCTGCACTCACATTCCCACTGTCCTTTCTGTGCCCTCCACCATCTATTTTGGTCCTTCTTCTTCCTTGCTTCCCTGCTGCCTCAACACGTAGAGGAACCATGGCAGACAAAGAAGACCTCGTGCAGAAGGCCAAGCTGGCAGAACAGGCGGAGCGCTACGACGACATGGCTGCCGCCATGAAAGCCGTCACCGAGGAGGGCTCGGAGCTGAGCAACGAAGAGCGCAACCTGCTCTCCGTGGCATACAAGAACGTGGTTGGAGCCAGGAGGTCGTCCTGGAGGGTGGTGTCCAGCATTGAGCAGAAGTCTGAGGGCAGCGAGAAGGCCACCCTGGCCAAGGAGTATAGAGAGAAAATAGAAAACGAGCTGAAGGAGATCTGCACTGACGTGCTGGTGAGGAGCCAGGAAACCACGTCTCTGGTTGTGATGTCATTTTTGTGTTCAGTTGCTTCAAACTATTAATGATTTGCTGTGGGGTAAATAATAATGATATTGTCGGGTCGATGTAGCCATATTATTGACAGAAATTATGGTTGAAAAGCTAGAGAATGGATATAGTTGAGGAAGGACATTAAACATGGCTAACATGCTTTTGATACAGACATAATACAAAAATAATGGATTGAATTTCCTACATTTAGGATTGATTTCTCCCAAATATAGTTTTACAGATGACCTCATATTATCACAGGCAGATATCCATGTGAAATTTGAGTCGTGGGGAAGTTGTTATGGGAATGGCACAATCTGTTTTTCCATCAGCATATCCATCTTTCCAAGTAAAACAGTGACATGCCATCACAGCCATGCGCTAAACTAAACATGCATATGCAGGCCTTTAGCAACAATGGGGGGGGTGTTCATTAATGTGGTTGTGAATGCCTTATTCCATTCTACAATTCAGTTCTCTTGATGGTATGGACAGCTGCTATACATGTCTTTAGTGTGAATAACTTGTATATTATATTACTCGTTCATAAACTGTGCACGGACTGGCTGAGAAAGCCACAGCACATGCATTTTAGCAAGGCTGGAGTCACAATACAGTAGCTGCTGATAACATTGCTGAACCCATTTAATCCGCAGGGTCTGCTTGACAACTACCTGATCCCCAAAGCCACCCCAGCTGACAGTAAAGTCTTCTACCTAAAGATGAAGGGAGACTATTACCGCTACCTGGCTGAAGTGGCTACAGGAGATAATAAGACGTGTGAGTATCAGCGGACCTTTCCGAGGTCTGAGAGCAGGGCTGTCGCTGTAGTGCTGCGATGGCATGGCGATAACGAGCCGCAATACTTAACGATATAAATAAAGGCACTACTGCAAAAACAGGTCCAGCCAAAGCTAATTATCTAAGGGTGCGGTGCGTTCACGCCCATCTTGTTTGATGCACTCCAACAGACTTCCAGTTCCGTTCTTTTTGACGGGGGTGGAGATGCACTCAGGGTCGCAGTCCTCTTGTTATGTCTCAGCAGCAAACTGGTTACCTGCACGAGTTACAACAGGTGTGATATGACCATAACAAAAGGGAGGAACATTTGTAAAACCTGATTATGGTTATCATATTTACAAAATGATTGTTCTTCATAGCGAAGTGAAGCGGTGAGCTCTGCAAATCTACAGTTTTGCCTCGTTGCATCAGCGCGTTCGCAGAGACACTATAAGGACTTAGGCATTAGTGCTGCCTGTGTAGATATTACCAGGTGTTGTGACCGTACTGTATTTGAGTGCATAGCTGTCACCTTGAATGCTCAACCTCTGACGGAAGTATTACCATCTGCCTTGTTCCAGCTGACATTCATATCATGCAATATGTATAGTACTGTAGTATCGGGGGCAGATAGGGAGATAAATGAGTTTCCATGGTAACAGGCAGCCCACAGCTGTAATGATGGTGTGCTGATTATCCCTATTCCAATCCTCTGTGGGTGAGTGTGGATTAAACACTCTCGGCAGCCAGCTACGGTCAGATGTTTGACACGTTCCCCACTCTTGACCCCCAGCTGTCAGCCTACACATGGGCTAAGGCTGCTGCTGGGTTGTCATGGCAACAGCCACACCAGGGTGCCGGCTGTCTCCATGTTGCCAGCGACTCCTTGGTTCTGTAGAGATCCAAGCTGTACATGTTTTGGATTCTTTTTCCTCATTGGGCGATGCTGCTGGCTTTGGTTCCAAATGTTCCGGAAATATCACCCTTTGCCAGTATGCACTTTTTGAGTTTCCTGGCTCGTTGCGTTTGGAGATAGTTGGTTACCATGCCAACAGATACTGTCCCACGCATTACATTATCTGAATTGTACAACGGAAAGCATCCATCTGTCATGTGTTGTTCTTTTGATATAAATCAAAATGATATTGAATTGATTTAATTGGATATACTGCTTAAAATTCTGCGGTCTGTCTTCTCTGTAGCCATTATCAGCAGCTCCCAGGAAGCCTACCAGGCAGCTTTCGACATCAGCACCAGTGACATGCAGCCGACCCATCCCATCCGCCTAGGCCTGGCCCTCAACTTCTCTGTCTTCTTCTATGAGATTCTCAATTCGCCTGAGAAAGCCTGCAAACTGGCCAAAACGGTAGGAACTTGACTGCCGTTCACTTCCGATCCTGGCTTTCTCTTTTAACTGCTCACTTACACTTTATGCCTCAGAGTTTTAAGATATATTTAATAGCAATTACCAATTGCATAATAATCGTCTTCTAATTTTATGTAGTCATGTGTATTAACGATACTAACAGGTTTGTGGGGTAAGACATGTACCCCACAAACCTGTTGGTATCGAATTTAAAATCTTATTGTATTTTTGCAGCCCTTTCTATTTGTACACAGCTATTTACATGCTGGATGCTACAACTGTCAGTGTTCTGTTGGCAGGCCTTCGATGATGCTATTGCCATGCTGGACTCCCTCAACAGTGACTCCTACAAAGACAGCACCTTGATCATGCAGCTGCTTCGTGACAATCTGACAGTGAGTGCTTCTGTTAGGCCTCCAGGTTCACATTTATACAACAAAGTGTATATATTTTAGTGCTGTACCAAACGATTCATCTAACAATTAAATAATGAAATGATTATCTAGAGATTGGTAACAGCAATATGCTATTGTTTGTGTTCCGTATTACAATGCCAGGGCAATGTAGAAACGCTAGATTATGGGCAGAGAATGGGCAGCTAGCAGACCGTGATCAGATATTTGCTTCACAAAAAGTATATTATGTTACAACCACCGACTACACCTTTAACTGCTATTAATATTTTAACATAACATCTCTAACAGTCTTAACAACCAAATAATGTGAAATTCAAATACATTTCAGGAATAGCAAACTGTATATTTGTATATACTGTAAAATTGTCAATATTGGTTTATGTAACCTGACGGTATTTTTATATATATATATATATATCTGTCAATCAATCAATCTCAATCATACCATCAGGTTACCAATATTTATAATGTTATATACAGTAACTATCTATCATACCGGCTCACTCTGGCCCCATCCAAGGCAGGCCCATCTCGGGTGCGGCTTGGTACGACTTGGCCCTGTTACTGGTAATGGAAAGACATAGGAGCACGGTTCGAGTTGGGCGCGGCCAAATGTGCCAGTGGAAAAGCCCCATTGGTCCGCTCGTGTGTCTTCACAATCGATTAATGTGAAAGGGGGGGGGCCCCCTCCCCTCATTCAGTTCCTTGAAGTATTTGCATTTTTCAAGGGGGGTGGATTCAGGTTCAGAGCGGGGGTGCAGTTACACTTCAATGCTTTTAGCTGTTGTCGCCCTTTTCTGGAAGCATCTGCCTGTGGTCCTGACTGCTTGTGTCTTATTGCAGCTGTGGACATCAGATGCCCAGGGTGAGGGGGAAGAAACCGAGGAGGCAACAGAGAACAACTGAATTGCTCTCTGTTTAAAAGACGACACATTTTTACCTCTCACCAGCCTATGTTGTGTGTGTGTGCGTGCGTGCGTGTGTGTGTGCTCAATACATGCAGTTATGTATGCTTGCACTTACATGTGTGTGTGTAGGTACATTGGAGTGTTATTGTGTGTGTGTGTGTGCGCGCGCGCGCTCCTCTGAGCACGAGGAAGGATGGAATGACTGAAAGTCTTTTTATTGAGCATTACTCATCATGTGAAGTAACTGGTTTGTTAAAGCTCGATGTCTGGTTCATCAACAAACTGACAAGTCTTGTTTTTCAGACCTAAATCATTCTGGGTTTTTTTTTCTTTCCCCCCCCACTGTAGCATATTGCTGCTTTAAGACTGGTAAGCCTATCAATCCAACTGTTCTGTTCTGTTCACCGACGGCTTGTGTAGTCTGTTGCTGGTAGTTCACGACTGGCATTCAAATTCCATAATATTAACCAAAAATGCAAAATGTTGTCCCACTCAAGATGTGTAGGTTAGGTTTCATGCAGTGACATCGATTGTTTGCTTAGTGCATTTGCCTTAGCCTTGCGAGACCATCTTGACCTTGCAAGCTTCAATGTCATATTGCAGAGAATCAGACTGGAACTCCTCCATGCAAAAGTGTTTGTTTTCTGTTTAGAAATCAATCAACCAGCCAACCAGTAGCTAGCTAACATTTTTCCGATGATTACAACATAAGCGTGCATCATCGTACGTTTAGGTTTCCGTCGGCAATCTGGCTGATTGTAAACATTTATTGGTTGAGATAAAGTTGGGTAGTCCAATCCTATGTAAGGAGGTTTATGAATTGAGGGATCTAGACTGATTCTTGCAGCGAAATGTAATTGGAGCTTGCAAGCTCTCACGAGGCTAGCTTTAACTTGATATTAGTCTTATCCGTTTTGTCTGCTCTGCCTCTTTGATACATCAGTGACTCAAATCTGGTTCTAGGATAGGGAATATGTTTTTCATGTGTCAAAACTATTTTCAGACTGATTTAAATGTAAGAGGATTACATTCCATGATGTAGGTAGTATAATTTTTATTTTTTTACTGTGTTTATAATTTTCTGTTCCACAACGAGGTATAAACAACCAAGTTAATTTGATACACAATGGCTTGATACTGTAACTTTGATATTTGCTTTTCAGCAGTACAGATACTTTTTCCATATGCTTTTGTGGTTACATTCTACAGTTTTTCTATTCAGGTGTTTTATACTTTGATTTGATAATTTTGTGCCGTGTTCTTTTTGATACGTGAAATGTATGTGGGTAATTATAGTATGGGTTAGGGTCAAATGACTTTAGGAATCAGATTAGCTTGCCCTGTGTGATATACAGTTATATTTACCTGTTTGAGGTACACCATGGAAAAAAGCAAATACTCCAGACAAGCTACAGATTAATTTAATGTAGCAAATTGAAGAAAATACTACAGTTAATTACGACATACATTAAAAAAGTAGTGCTATTTCCTTTATAATCACAATACAAATTAAACACTTGACTGTTTGTTTTGGTTTTGTGCTTTCATGTAAGTGGAATTAAACATTATTTAAACCACAAGCTGTGTGTGTGTGTGTGTGAGGAGAGAGAGTGAGACATTTGATGTGTAGCAATACTGATGTGTGTGATGAGGCAATGAGCAGAGGTTATCAGTTCACCCCTTCTACAGCATGCAGAGCAGGGTTTGGGTTGGTCACTCACTGGAATCTAATCAGGAATATGTTAATCCATTAACAACATACAGTGGAACATAACATCTTTCAGTGGTTACTTTACATAAGGTAATTCTTACATTTCTGTCCAGGCTAAAGAGTTAGTTTGTGCACCAATGCCTGGCAGATCTGTGTGAGTAGAATTGGGTATTTAGAAGTCATGGAAAGGTGCCACATATAAAAGTGGCACTATACAAAAGTCGCCTGCAATTTTTCATCAATTTCATTTCCAAGAAACATCGTTAGCTACTGACAGTGTCAACACTGCCCTCTGCAGACGACTGGTTTGAGATAGTACGGCGGGTTGTTTGCTTCATCGCGTTTGGCATTTGGCATGGTTAATGCTGTTCTATAATAGATATGTTCTGAAAGTGAACTATTGTCTGTACCTTGATTACATTAATGTTTAGCACGTGATTTCATCACCGTCGTACGGTCTAGCTGTAAACAACGCCCTCTGCTTGACGTCCAGTGACGTTGGCAGCGGTATATATAGCAACTTGCTCTCACACACTTCCCCTCAACCCCGACCGTGTGAGTGCGCGTGTGTTCCTCAGCACACGTTCTATATAAAAAAAAAATACAAAAAAAAAAAAATTAAAATATCAAAAACGCTTAAAAAATCATTTATTCTTTTTGTAACAAAATCGGTGAAGCTGGGCTAGGCGTACGGACACTGGACGGTAAGCGACTGTACTAAAAAGGAGCGGAATCTACAATTTTAATCGACGTTTGTTGCCGGTTACTGAGAGGCAAGGCGAAGTACCGTACATTTGTTTTTATTATTTAGCGTTTACATTTCAGATACTAACGTTTTAAACAGGCAAGCAGAACTCGGCGTTAATTTTAATATCTAAAATATTAAGCTAAATTTTACTTTTAGACCATACTGTTGCCAAGCAAACCGTTGCCTTATATTAAGTACCGGTAGCCTACCATCTGCACTAAACTCAACATTCTGGGTCAAAACCGTTAACGTTTAACAACCAGCGCTTAGTTTTGGCCGAAAGGTTTCGCCATAGATCGCTTTGCAGCCTGACAAGCGAACGAAAATGAACCCCAGTGCTCCCAGTTACCCCATGGCCTCCCTGTACGTCGGGGATCTGCATCAAGATGTTACCGAAGCCATGCTTTATGAGAAATTCAGCCCTGCCGGGGCGATCCTCTCCATTCGAGTCTGCAGAGATATGATCACCCGCCGTTCACTTGGATATGCTTATGTCAACTTTCAACAACCGGCAGACGGTAAGTAATTTAAACCACGCCTGATTATACATGTATGAATATATAGGTTGAGACTGACAGTCGGAAAGAAGCATGACCTAGGCTGTCTATTCTCCACGTGACTGTGTCCGACATTTTTGGTGTATTGCCGAAATGTACCCCCGCCGCCAGTATCCGTATTTCCTTTACATTAAACTATAATCTATCGCGCTGGTACACGTTTTCATAAATTTTCATACGCTTGTGTATGTATTATGTATTAGTTCCTTATTTACTACAGTTGACATCAAAATACCACGTCTGGTGTATTGAATAAGGCCGTTTCGGCAGTAGGCTAGTTTGTGCACGACGTTCGGTCTCTTTAAGCGAACCTCCCACAATAGTGGCGTAGCAGGTTTGTTTTAGGGAGCTTATCTTTGCATCTGCCGTGCCCACCCCGAAAAATATACCGTAGTAGCTACGATGCTAGCAGATGAAGTGTCCCTGTAGGCGTAGTCTGAACTATGGCACCAGCAATACATTTAGTTTCCTGTCTTAATGTGTACTCAAGTCTGTTCGAAGTACACGTACACGCAGGCAATTGGAGAATTTGTCTGCGTCTTGGAAGACATGCGCATGTGTCTATCGTATAGGTGTGTCATGACTTATTCGTGGTATAGTGTGGGATAGTGATAACAAACGTGTGTCAGTCTACTCCATAACAAACCGAGAAAAGGTTTACATTAGACCCTCACAAATACAAACATATTACTTTCCACCTCCCTTTGCACTTAAAACACAACTGCAGATTCATGAAGCCGTCACTTTATGCATAATTGAAAATTGCCTCAGAAGTGATGGCTCAAACATTGCAATTTTACAAGATGAATCCCAAGCACATTGGTTTTCCATATGTTTTGGTTACACCTAGTTAAGAAGGTAATCCTGCGTCATATACCTTGCTTTCTCGCAGCTGAACGTGCACTGGACACTATGAACTTTGACGTCATCAAGGGGCGCCCGGTTCGCATTATGTGGTCCCAGCGTGACCCCTCCTTGAGAAAAAGTGGCGTGGGAAACATTTTCATCAAGAACCTGGACAAGTCCATAGACAACAAGGCCCTGTATGACACCTTCTCTGCTTTCGGAAACATCCTGTCTTGTAAGGTAAAGGGCCAGCACCCCCCTGTCTCCTGCTTCCAGTTCTTAAGGGCTGGAGCAGAGATGGTTGCACTGTTGCTTTCTGTGCATCTCTTAATTGTGTTAGGTATGTTTAGCATGTGAAAGAGGCTGTTTGCTAGGCTAACTGCTGCCTAACAAAAGGATTACATCTGTGCTTTACTGCAGTTTCTCATTGTAGTAATCAAGTAATATCAGTCTTCATGTAGCACACACCTATTTTCTACCCACTTACAATATTATAGGAACTAGTTATTCCACATTTAAAGACGTGTTTATAGAGAGGCTATTGTAAATAATTGAGACCCTTGAAAATCAAATTAAGTTATTAGAGCTAATTTGTAATTGAGTTGCTGGGATAAAAAACAAACAAATGTATGCTATGGCGATCTACAGACTGTGTGCAAATTAAGCCTTTAAAATGTTGCAGTTCTCATTGGGAATCATTGAGGGCGTTTCGTTGGAGTTTTTAATAAAGAAGCATTCCTGTGATTGACTGCCATTTGCCACACTTGACACTGACTAGACTGTAGCTCATATGACATGCTGCTGTAGGGTTGACTTGACACTAGATGGAGGCTACAATAGCGCCCAGTAACGGCAGACGTCAATTATGTAAATATCTGGTCATACTAAAGCACACTTGAAAATAAAGTAGGAATATCTTTTTTTACTTCAGTTCTTAAAACATACATTCTTGCGGTGAAAATCGGTGTCCCTGTTTATACATTTTACTGGGCAACCATTAAGGCTGGACGATGCATCGTTTCAGCATCGTCATTGCGATGCGAGTCCCTGCAATAGTCCTGTGTGTGTGCGCGCGATGTAAAGTCAACCAAATTTACATT
>JAODLL010022462.1:9268-25482 GCA_026546735.1 Forbesichthys agassizii
AGCAACAATGGGTTCTGCTATTACCAAGTTACAGAGATACGACATCTAGCACCTCAAGGCAGCAACAATGGGTTCTGCTATTACCAAGTTACAGAGATACGACATCTAGCACCTCAAGGCAGCAACAATGGGTTCTGCTATTACCAAGTTACAGAGATACGACATCTAGCACCTCAAGGCAGCAACAATGGGTTCTGCTATTACCAAGTTACTTTACTAGTTTAAAGGAATCACATTTTAATAGTGTATCATGCCTGAAGGCACTTTTGACTAGCAATACATTACATCCTACAGTATTCCTATGTAGCCTAATCTGATCCCACGGTTTTAGCTGGTAACTGTAATGGATTAGTTACATGTTTATTTGTATCTATGGGCCTCTATGTTCCGTACTATTCCTAGCTGCTTACCCACCTGTGCATGATGAGGGTCATCTCCGTGGTGAAGCCGTGGCCACAGTCTACGCACAGGTAGCGGGCCACGCCCGAGTGCATGCGCATATGTGTCTGCAGCGACGTGGCCTTCTTGAACACCTTGTCGCACTCGCCACACTCGTGCGTGCCCTGCTCGTGCACGCGCCTGTGCGCTGCCAGCCGGTTGGCCGAGGTGAAGGTGCGGTCGCACAGGTCGCACTGCTGCGGCCTGGTCCAATCAGATGCCTTCTTCTCCGCCGCCCGGATGCGGCCCGGCTCCGATCGGTCCACCTGCTCCTCCAGGCCGCCCATCAGGCCCGCCTCGCCGCTCTCCTTGTCCTGGGCCAAGAAGTGCTCCCCCTGGTGCTGCAGGAAGTCCTCCGGCGTCTGGAAGAGCAGGGCGCACTCCGAGCACTCGTACGGGTGGGTCGCCACGGCGACGGCCTGTGCGAGGTCCCTCTGCGGGCCGTTGCGGGGGCGGCCCGGCGAGGGCAGCAGCGGCGGCAGCCGCGTGGCGTGGCGCCGCTGGCCCGGGCTGCCGGACACGTCGGCCAGGGCCTGGGCCGTGAGGATCTGCAGGTGCATGGTGGCTGAGCCGACTTGGCTGGGCGACACCGGGGAAAGCAGGGCGGCCCGGTGTGGAGGAGCAGCAGCCGGCCTGGACACACACTCACTCTTCCTCTGGAGCTGCTGCTGCTGCTGCTGCTGGGCCAGAACCTGGGGTGGACACACACCAGGGAGAGCATCTGGAACCAACTGCACCACTCCCGACTATTCACATACACATGATCACTGCGATTAGTCTGGAAACCGTGTTCACATTAGCAATCGCACAGCCACCCTGCCACCCAGGGTGGGTTAGTGAGACGACGTTGAAGTCGAGCTTGTTTCTAAATGGTGGTAAAGCTATGTACCTTTTTGTACGCTACTTTTTATGTTTTTCTCACCTAGGGCCTCAAAAGAGCTGGGGCCGGTCGTGTCTGTATAAACCCACGTTAATGTCATTGCCTGGTCCAACTTGTCAACACACTTTATTGCAATTGGCTCTGTCTGCAATAAGAGAGCGGGGCTATTCATTCAACACAAGCTCTTATTGGCTAATATATGTTTTTGGACAGCTTTGATTGGGTCAATTGACGTGTCAGTCAAAGCAGCCATTTTTAGAGCATGGCTATGTTTACGCGTGTGCTCACTGAAGCTAGGAATGGAAGATTACGTCTGCCGGCTAATAGAAAATGACAGCAGGCCATGAAGTATTTATTAATGCAATGTGTTTAGGATTAAATATTTTACTGGATTGTCTGGACCCTTGCGAATGTAACAATGTATTTTTTTATTGTTTTTGATCGGTGGACTACGCATACTGTTATTGGTGGTCTTCATAGGGGAGTAGTTGATTCAAAGTTAAAAATGTTGATTACTTGCTGTTGTACAGTTATGTGCTACTGAAAACCCGCAAACGGTCCTGCCACCCGCCGATTTTTAACAGGTTATGAAACATTAATTATAGTTCAGTGTTTTTATGAACGAGTATTCGAATACGTGTTCGAAAATACCATCAAGTATTCCAAACCTGTAAAATGTTATTCGGGGAACAGTAGGCTGTGTGCAACTTTTTAGAGATCACTCGTTATTCTGGAGGCCCTTTAAGATTCGGGTAGACACTGTAGCCATTGATTTTCACCGAAAGCTGCCTCTTGTTCTGGGTATTTTGTGGCTTATTGCGTTAATGATAGACTGGATATAAGTGTATACTCGTCATGTAACCCTGGCCTTTACATGTGTCTGGGCATACAGGTCTACAATAACATATACCTGAGCTAAGATCTCCTCTGCCTGCTGATCGCTCAACACGTAGTTCTGCACGCTGCTCAGCAGAGTGATGGAGCCGTCTGGCTGCAGCACGTATTCCTGTCATGGAGGGACAGAGGGGATGTTACATAGGGTGACACCACCCCCGCCACACAGGCGTCTGTGTGTGCTCGTGTGTCCCACCTCAGTCTTGCTGTGCGTGCTGCTCCTGCTGTGGGTCTGCCTGTGCTGCAGCCAGATGTCAGGGGAGTCGAACAGCTCCAGGCAGTCCAGGCACTGGTACTGGACCGGCCTGGACATCTGGACCTCCGCTCCTGCTTCTGACGTCTCCAGAATCTCACACATCTCTGGGGAACGGCCATACACAGGCACCCACAAGCAAGGATGATCATTTAAATTATACATTTATAAGTAGTGGATGATACAACAAGCTATTATTATACAGATGTCTGTCTTCTAGGGCGGATGACAAATACAAGAGAACCAATCATAAAGAAGGTTCCCCACTTTAACACATGCAAATAGTATATTACAGTCATTTCTTTTTTTGGAGGGTGGATGGTTAAAACCATAAACTCTTTCACACTCATTTTAATTCAACTTTCAAGGTCCTTAAAAAAAACACTAAGCATAACGTAAGGGTGCCTCATCGCTCACCTTGCTGCTCAACTTCTATGCCCGTCTCTCTCATGTGCATCTCCTGGTGCTGCAACAGTTCTTCTGAGTTCACCAGGAGCACCCCGCATTCCAGACACTGATACTGCTGTGTCTCCTCCATCTCGCCCTGAAAGGACATGGCCTCTCCAGCCTCATAGCCTGTGTGGATCTGCTGGTGGACAAGCACGTCCTCCAAAGTGTTGAAGAGTTGGTGACACTCGCTGCACATGTACTGGTGCTCCACGTAAACCCCGTCTGGACCCTCCAGCTCATCCGCCATGGTTGTGCGTGTTGCGTTTTATTCAAGTAATAAGCGTGTCATGAAGGATGTGGCGAGTAGGACTCCTGGCTGGAGATGAACTCACAATGTTTACGAAAGGATCTGAAAAGGTGTCGTGACTGTGAAGCTAAACTTGTAATTTGATGTCGTAAAAAACGTATCTGTGCAACAGTGGACCTGTAGGAAATGGACAAATACATTTAATCAAAACAAAGCATTGGAAATTATATTGCGGCATTGCAATGAATTGGTCTACCTTCATAACTTGGGGGATATAGCCTACGTTTGTTTCGTTGGTCAAGGATAATGCATCCATTTAATCATGTCGAGGTTTAAAAGTAAATGACGGCCTTATGCTTTTGGAATATATGTCTATTCAATTAAATTACTATTGTGTTAATGTTAATTGCATTACTTACAAGCGTGTCATAGAGTTGTTTCCATTGTGATGGCATATGGAGAGCTGTTGGCGGCGCTCCCCTTGATAATGAAGACCTAATTCCTCGGCACCGCAGTTTCCTGAGACTGGCTCCCCGGTGCAAGGCGGTCGTCAGGCGGCGCTACCTACTTTTCTCCGAAGGTCTGCCGCTACGACGACGGGCCCTTCGTTTTCTTTGCTTCTCGTGTACTCTCGTTGGATTATCCCTCGTGTGCTCGTCACTCCTCCTCCACACGTCGGTATAGCTTTATAACAACTATTTTATTTGCCCGTGGCCTGAAAATTAACAGTTTAAAATGCTCACCTAATGAATAAGCGTTCTATACACCAAATAAACCGTTTGCACGCCGATCGCCACCATTCTTGTGCTCTGTCACACCGCCTCATGCTGTAGCCCTGGCCTTTTCAGAAGCCATGGTTGGATAGATCATCTGTCAATCAAAGAAAATCGTAGCTTTGCTTATGGTCATTGTAGTTTTTCCGGCGAAGGAACTTGTCAAAAAAAGCAACCAAAATTATTTGACAGAAACAAATCTGTCAAACATTTAAGAATCCTAGACATATACATTTTTGTTAATTTAAAAAATCAGTACACGCTCGGGTAAAGGAGATGGAACTGTAATAATCATCAATATCAGTCATAAACAGTAATTTAAAAACATTCTGAAACAATACAAACTACTACATGTATTGTCAAGTTGTTTTAAATGTTTATTGGTAAGTTACAGTATTATATTAATGAAATATGTAGAAAAATATACTGTAGGGCAGACCCAATAACTGTAAACCTGGGAGCATTAAGCATATTGCAATTTTGTCAATATGCATGTGTAGCACGACAAGTAAATCACAGAAGTACTACTGAAGTGGGAATGGTTAAAAATAGATTAGGTAAAAATGCATTTATAAAAATATAAAATATAATGGACACGAGAAAACTGAGAACTTCCTTTCCCATAAATCAATTCGATTTTTTACGTTTTTGTGCGTCAGGTCCCCAGTCCCCCCCACCATTACTGTTCCACAGAGGAAGAAAGGGGAAAAGAGTAACCTATAGAGAACGCTGTAAGTGTAGTTTAATTTATATCGAACATTAAAATATCTATATATAGGTTCGGTTTGTGCCTGTTCGGCTCGTTATAACGACTACCCCCTACCCCGGCTTTAGTTCACACAAATATGAGCGGCAGTGGGCGGCCCAGGACCAGCTCATTTGCTGAGCCTCCAGGAGCTCCCGGAGCCGCTGCAGCCAGTGCCGGATCGGCCGTAGCTGGTGGTAGCGCGGCAGGAAAGACTGGGGCTTCACAGGCCAGTGGAAGCAGCTCGACGAGCTTCGGAAATTTGAAACTGTCCAGTAAGTAATATTTTGCTATTTCACTCAAAGTATTAACGAAAGATACCGACAACCAAATATACGTATGTAAATGTCTGCTACCATTTTATCGTTTTATAATGTCGCTGTACCGTACCGTTTGCTACCGTACCCGTCTGCTATCCCTGAGCTAACTTTAGCCAGCTACGGTACCGTAGATCGTATGCGGACAGATAACCTGCGCTATGTTAGCATTGTTTTTCTAAAGGAACCTCTGCGACCAAGGGCTTTCACAGCATAGATACATTTAATTATATGTTTTTGTATTGGGTGGAGGCCGACGCGCTTATATTTCGGCTATAATATGTATACATTTGCCACCAGCCCTGGCCATGAATTTAATCCATAGGTTTTATCGGCCTTTCACCATTTTCGTCGTTGTCACAAGTAGAAGCTAGCTAGCTAATCAATGGAGCTAGGCGTCGTCCTCAATCCAGTTAGATCTTGACTAAATTCATATGATAAATAAAGACACACGTGGATAATGTTAAACTGGTCGCCATCTAACTAATGACAGTTCACTACACTTAGGCAGACAGTATTTAAGATAACTCGCATAACGATTAACTATATCCTTACACCTGTACCGGTAGTTTGCTTGGTAACCACCGTTAATGTTAGCCTCATCTGACAGTGAATCCATCTTACTATTCTAATGCCATGTTATGCATGTGTCTAAGGACAATTTTTAAGAATATTTGCGGTTGATTTAATCCGTAATCGTAATGATTCGCATAACTAACAAATGTATGAGTCATAAAAAAGCCACCTTTATGTGACCCGTTTGTACTGCTGCCCGACAGCTACCATACACATCCTTAAAACTGATTAGGTGACCGTAGGATTCTGATATAAATATGACACCAAATATTTACTTTAATTTAGTACCATGACTAAGTTTCTAACGATAGTGAGTACTAACGGGATGACCAAATCCCAGGGATATTTATTGGGCTTTTAGTAGCATAATCAATTGACTGATATGTTTCTAACAAATTATTTTTGCACAGTACATACAAAGAATTCAACATGACCAAATGTTGCTCTGGTAATGCAATAAGTGCTTTCACATTACAGCTGCAACTAGCCTAACTGATGAGGCAGACTCCATTCTGCCCCATCACTGGCCATTCCATTGTCAAAGCACTTAATTTAAAAACATTTTACTGAACTTTAGAGTGAGGACTTGTATAGAGGCAAGGAAGCTAGTTTAGTTCATGGTATTACTAACACTGATTCAGTTTAGGCTTAAGGAAGTAAATGTGCAGTTATTCAGCAGATCATGTTTGGCTTCCTTCTATTAGAAGTTATTAGACGTTTCCCAGGCTGGTTTTGAATGCAACTTGATTTGGTTGTTCTCACCATTGTGTCTGTAGCATAACTACTTGAAAATGTGAGCAGCTGACTAATTAAATTAGCTTTTAATTGATTTACATTTAGTCACACACACTTATATTACCATGTTTTCACATGTTACTTTTCATTGTCAAGAGAGGCAATATTTGGTTAGTTCTGAAGCTGGAGAATCTGTTTTTGTTTTGTCTACGGTTCTTTGCGTATTGTTTATTTGTACCTCCACTATTTGTGACGTCACCACTTTACATTAGCAGTCTGTCTCTGGTCATTTTAACACATGAGCGAGTGCATGACTAATAATTGAACAGTATTGAAACCCATCTAGGTGTGGTAGAAATCACCACTGTTTGGTCCTCATCAGCCTAGTTAACTTCTTCAGAAACCAAAGCACTTCACTGACAGCTGGTCAGAGTGCTCATCTTTACATTCATTATTCAAGGGACTATCATGCAACGGTTGCTCTATATTTAATGCCGTCCCCTCTGACTCAGCTTGTTATATAGAGGCCTCAAGTGATGCTGAAAGGCCGTGTTGAACTAGGCATTGTGCTGCTTCAACATGACAAATCGTAGGACCATCACTCGGTAGTGACCAACCTAAATGGCAATGTTTCTGACAACTGCTGGTTTGTAAAAAAATAAATAAAAAAATAGTGTTGCTGAAAACCCCTTCCACCCCAAAGTCGAAGTGGATCCCAAACAATTTGATACAGTAGCTTGTTACAGTAGACCATCTGAAGGAAAGTTTCAGAGTGTAACAGGAGAGAGAAATGACTTCACTTGCGCAGACATCTATCTAGCGATCTGTCCTTTCCTGGTGGACTAGCGCAGAGCTCACCATGTGGAGCCCTATAATGGATGCACATGCAGTCAGCAGACTCACTTTAGGAACTGCTTATCTAGGTCAGCTGCTTAGTTGTGTAGATTTGTACCTGCTACTAACTTCAGATGAATTTAAAAGTTGTAGTTGCTGACCTGTAGCTTTCTGGAGGCAGAATAGTTCCTGAATAGCCTATGCGTTGAGCCTACGTATTACTGGCGACGACAGAAATGCTGCTAATAAAGCAATAATTGAGTGCCTGTCAGATTGTCGGTTAGTCCTATACAGCAGCTTCCATTTTAGGATACATAGCCCGAGGTATGGAAAGATATGAATGTGCATCTCAACCAGGATCCACAGCAACTCGTTGCAGGCCAGGAATAGTCTTGTTAGGGCAGGTGGTGCGCAAGTGCACTGCTAGCAACCGGGGCTGTGCTACTGTCCGTGTGATTCCATCGCAGGCTCTGACAAGCAGTTTGGCAACAGCCCTCCACTCTATGGTTCCTCCCTTCCAGTCGCATTGCTTCTAGTCTGGTGTGCAAAGCACACGCATGCACACACCCTGAGCTTTGACATGTCAAGCTACTATTTGACCCTAACTACATCTGTCACTCAGTGTTGGATACCAAGTGTCTCGGGTTGCTCGCTTTCCACAATGTCAAACATTAACCAGACAGTGAGCCTCTTCCAGCACTGAGACGCATGCCATGTATTTGTTCCTACGTTCATAATCATTGAAAACTATCTCAAATAATTGTTATATATGAAATTATTTGCCTGTGTATGTAATTTATTTTTGTCGCACACTAGATGAAAGCAGTTATTTCTAGCACTTAGCAGGGAGTGTCGGGGGTGAAATGGTTAGAACGGGCCCATGGAGGTAAGGGAGATTGCTCGGCCTGGGGAAGAGAGTGTAAGTGAGTTTTCCCCAGGCAAGCGAGGGGAAAGTGATGTGGGGAGCGTGGCAGCTCATTACCAGCTGCCAGAGTGTGTCTGGGGAGCCACCGCTGGGGTCACGCTGTTTAGAGACGCCAGGGGAGAGCTTGTTGGAGTTAAACATCTCCCTTCCCATTGCTGTTTGCTGGCAAGCCTGCTATCATCACTAAAGCAATACAGCAATATTCCAAGGGCTGCCTTGGTGTAAAATGTTTTAAATTAGTTTTGAGAAATGTTTCTGGCTGGCATCAGGGGTTTTTCCCCTACAACCAGTTTAGAATCTAAATCCTCAAGTCACAAAAAATATGACTTTATACTCTACTTGACCAAATTGGAAAACACTCGACTTTGGCACCAATGACTCGTGACTTCACTTGGACTTGAGTCTTCTGACTCTAACTGACTTGAACCCAAGCTAAAATATAAATTTGAGGCTATAAAAATCTTTTTGCGGCACATCAAATCTCCATTAAATCACGAGCAGAATTATACCTAATCAGATTGTCTGCAGTTGTGGGATACTTTCATATATGAATCCCAAAATAATATTGGGCAAAACAGAATGATCGTGATTCGTCCACACTGTATTTAATGGAGCATCCAGGTCACCGCACCTTAATTCAGTGGTTGCTATTCTTACGGCTGGCGTGTCAGAAGATTGCAGGCACCGGGACACGATAAAATGCTAAATTGATTGTGCTCTACCGATTAGAAAAATGTCATCATCACGATGTATATCTTGACGGACGACTGTACTGTTACGCATTAGCTTGTATTTACTATGGATTAAAGTTTGTGGGAGACGGCTAAACCTGAAGTACATGGCTGTATGCTCGAAGGTACATTACTGGTACTGTGTAAGGTAAGCTAACGAAAAACAAATTCACCTAGTGTTTATGCTTATTCTGTAAACGCGCCTTTTAACTTAGATTTGGGAAAGTGCACAGTACACACTCTGTAGTTCGTCTACTGTAGTATAAGGACAATTACAGTAACAACTAACAAATTCTATAGTTGTATAACGTAAACAAGGTCTGCACTGCTTTAAATTACTGGTCTATTCAATGCAGACCCAGCCCATATGTCTGTAGCCTGTGTTATTAATTAAATAAGTTATGATGTGTAACATTTTCCAAATGATCAATAAATTGTAAGCGAGTTTAATATGCAGTGTAATATAGCTGGATATCATCGCTATCTTGTCCGCAGCAGAATGTGGGTTCAAAGCTGTTTCAAATTGGCTTATTTCCAAATGTATGACATCGCTATCGTGTGCTAGCGTTCTATACAAGTCAATATGGAGGTCTCTGGATTTCATCATACTATTCCATATATTATTTATTTATTGCATACATTATTTAACTCTGGGGGTGTTATTTTAAAAACAAAAGTATCTACCGTTAATTCCCATGGACCTACACTCAATCTGAGGCCACAATGGTATTTCTGCAGCGAACTGTTTTGAGAGAATTTTATTTTGTTTCTGGCCATGCATGGTAGATTTTGCTGTCTGGGCGCTGCCTACGTCAGCCCACTTAAAGGAGTAATTTCATGCCTTTTTTCCACTTGAGACAGTTCCTTGACTTCTCAATACATTGTAGTGGAAATGCTTGTAAATGTATAGAATAGCACTGTTTGTGTTGCAAATGTGTGCAATTTTACTGTAAGTAGGGCTGTCGCGGTGAAGAAAATGTCGTTGCGGTAATTAAGGGTCTCCCAATACCGCGGTCTGCGGTATTATCGCCATTTTTTTTGTTTTTGTTTTGAATGGTCAAGTTCGTTGCGCAGAGCTTCCGAAATAGTGGGATTCTGGGTCATTTATAGACAACGTGATCTCAGTCCGTGGTGAGAGAATTGTGCAACATCATAGGCTTTCTACCTGTTTAGTAGGCCTACTAGTTATCACGTGTAACTTTGTTGTTGGGTGTGTGTTGGGCTAAAATATCAGATGGGAAATATGACTAATTATTAGCATTTAAAGCATATTAAATGGCGCAAGATCAAAATCCTATGGCGTGCCAAGCGTAGCCTACGGTACATCGCCTTGATTTAGGTAGCATGTAGACAGGAAGACGTGATGGCACAGTTTCGGTTTAACAACCTGAAAGATTAGGGGACAACATATTCCATTTTCTTTCCCACACGAAATGCAGATTATGGCCCAAAAGAATTACTCGAGTATGTCTGGGATGCACAATGCGCTTCCCAGACTAAGTACAGCACTTTCCTAAACTGTAGTAAAGTGCTGTAAAGCGTAACGTCTGAGTGTCGTAAATACATACACTCCCAAAGGCTACAACCACGGATGTATTACCGTATTGGTCCGAATATAAGATGTTTTTTTTTTCCTTTTTTAAATGCGTATGTACTGCCAGCCTTATAAAGTTTACTGTATACTTTTCAACAGCACATAGTGTAGTAAAAGATTGAGTGTACTGTAAGAGATTAAACAGAACTCACATTTATGATTTTCCTGTATACGTAATGTACTGTTTGTATTGTAATTTGTTGACATTGTGAAAAATGAAATGCAATAATCCTGCTTTAAAGCACTGCATAGCACAAATTCAAATAGCTATATATACACACACACACACACACACACCCCCCCCAGGGCTAGACGATATACCGGTATTTAATTTACATCAGTATATTTTCAAAAGAGAGAAATTAAAGAGAAAAGAGAGCAATTACTTGTTCCCACCTCTGCTATCTAATATCAAGCGGTCTAGGGAGAGACATTCTTAAGTCTTTACTGCTTTTTGTCCAACAGGAGACAGTGGTAAAGTGACAACAGTGGTAGCCACACCAGGTCAAGGTCCAGATCGTCCACAGGAAGTGTCTTACACGGACATTAAAGTCATTGGCAATGGCTCCTTCGGCGTGGTCTACCAGGCACGCCTCATTGACAGCCAAGAGATGGTGGCCATCAAGAAGGTTCTGCAAGACAAGAGGTTTAAGGTACGCTCATAGACCTGCTTATACTGGTGGTCACCTTCACCAAGTCTCTATGCAAGCCGGTGTTCTGACCATCTGTCCTACCATGGCAGACTGTCCTACCGTAGCACAAAAGGACAGTTCTAGTCTGTGCATCTGTCCTACCTTGTCAGACTGTCCTACCGTAGCACAGTTCTAGTCTGTGCATCTGTCCTACCTTGTCAGACTGTCCTACCGTAGCACAGTTCTAGTCTGTGCATCTGTCCTACCTTGTCAGACTGTCCTACCCTACATATTGCTAGATTTTAAGTTAGGCTACTAGGACTACTAGGCATAGCTAGTGCTGCTGCTGGCAAATAAATAATTAAATCGACGATTGAAAATTACTTTGTTAGATTGTGCTAAAACGTCCCTGAATGGCGCAAAGTATATTCATATAGCCCTACAGTAGGCCAAAGTAAACTATCAATAATTAAGCTAATGTATTAATAATACTATGCTCAATAACTAATATATTATATGTATTATGTTAAAAGAATTGAATTCGACAGCAATACTAACCTTTCCACAATATATTCAACAACGACATTCTAGATTGGGCGTGTCTCAAGTCATGACTTAAATCGAAGGTACGCATGCGCAGTATGACGAGGTAGGACAATCTGTCGGGTAGGATAGAATGTCAGGACACCGGCTTATTTTATACTTGATAGAAACAGTAGGTGCTCCGACTGGCTTTGGATTGAGTCTTGTATTAAACATGTATAAAACATGTGGACAATCAACATGCACTACACGCTGTGCTTCTGTTTCACTGCAAAGCGGTGTCACTAGTCACAAGGGCTGACTTTAAATCTATTTAACACTTGACCACAAATGTAGCTGGTACATGACAATGATAAAAAGGTCTTCTTTTCAAAGTCTCTCAATGGCTTACTCTAATACAATTGTCATGGGGAATCTGTTTTAGGCTCCCTCTGTTGTTGGTGCCACAAATAAAACTAAAAATACATTTAAAATAAGCGCACAATGCGTGCAAACTGATTCACTAAAACAGAGACGCCCTACCTAGTTAGGAGTGTATTTCAGGTTTGTTCTAGGAACATAATGAATAATCTGCACATGGTGATTTTGTCATGTAAGACATTCCTTTCTAATCTTTTACATTGAGGTTTAAAAAGACTCTGTTGCTGAAATGTACCGTGTGGTGGATAGCCTTCAACTGTCTTGTCTCCTGTCTCCTCATAGAACAGAGAACTACAGATCATGAGGAAACTGGACCACTGCAATATCGTGAGGCTACGCTACTTCTTCTACTCCAGTGGAGAGAAGGTGTGTATGTGCTGACTAATAGCCAGGAAGCATTCATGCTCTAGACACATGCTACCACGCCCAGCTCTTTAACAGCAAATGCATCATTGGTGATTCATAGGCTTCTTTAGCCGGGGCAGATTAAGATATTTGAGTCAATGCTTTTATGATGTGTCAGGATTTTTCTTACACTTTACCTGCGTAAACCAATTAGTTTTCCAAAGTTATTTACTAGTTTTTGCTAAGTTCCAACTTCAATCTTGTGTGCTTTACTTTAGCTGGGTTTAAATATTCTGGTCTCTGATCACCTCCCTCTTGTTTCCCCTCGACCAGAAAGATGAGGTGTATCTGAACCTTGTACTGGACTTTGTCCCCGAGACAGTGTACAGGGTGGCCCGGCACTTCAACAAAGCCAAGACCACCATCCCTATCATATATGTCAAGGTGGGTAGACCAGGGTCCCCGCGGATCCTAGAAAAGTCTGGTCTTAAATTATATTTTCCAAATGTACGGTCTGAAAATGTCTTAAAATGTAAAAAGATTTTCTGAAATGTTCTTTTTTAATTTTTTTAATTTTATACTGGGTATTGGTACTGGTATTACATTTCAAATGGTCAACAAATCCTCACATTAACGAGAGTCTACTCAAAACCACGTAACGCTCATCATGTAAAGTTTCTTTGGATGTTTTGGTTTCAACGCGCACATCAACCTTTTTGCCCCAACACTGTTAAACTTTACGGGCTTCACTCATACAACTATAGTGCATATAATGTCTTCACTACTTGCATATTCACACCACCTGTTATTTTACAAATAATTTTCGCACTGGAGCCAGAGGCAACATTAGCTGAACTAGGGAAATGTCTGCTTTGTTTGTAGGTCTACAGTTCTACTCATCGTAGCTTCTACTTCGTTCTACTTAGCTTAGCGAGACGACGAGAGCATCCACCCTGCAGCTTGGTTAATGTTCACTGTGGCAAGTCAATGGCGAAGGTTTTCTATAGAATTATAGGATGAAGTCTCTCTGGCATATTGGCTTTTTCACAACAAAATATCATTCATGCCCCACATGCGTCCAGTTTGCATTGTGGTGTTCTAAACCTGAAATGACATTTGTTAGACAAAGTAAAGATAAAAAGCTGGGTATTTCTACCGGTATGGGTTTTAATGTGCCCACCCAACCATTATCCTCACCAACAGGAGCTACACACATGTATGGACTTGTCACTCATACTCATTTCATGGCTTTGATTATTAGGTCTGGACTCCTACATTACATTTACAAACAGGCTATGTCATGATGTCTTGGCTGTAGAACCGTTAATAACTAACTTACAGTAATATATTGACTTGATTTGTATAGTAGTTCTACGGTATAGTGGCCAAGGGTGCAATTCCCTCATGGACCACATTGGGGCAGTTGGTGGGCCGCATTTGGCCCGCGGGCTGCCAATTGAATAGGCCTGGCTTAGAATATTGATAAGCCAGGGAAGACCTACACTGGGTTTAATCATCATTTTTACATGAGGAAAGGGACCAAGAAATACAAGCATGCACATTTCAGGTCAGTTGCCATTCAAGAAATGATTGGCTATGTGTCTGGGCTGGTAGTGGCTGCTTTCCCAGTCTGCTTTTTGCAGAGTCACTGTCCTGTTTGGAATAAACCCTGCCCCCGCACCATTACCCGACTGTAGCACTAAGAGAGAATCCTGATCTCAATTCTAAGCAAGAAAATCATGATTCTCGTTTTATCCAAAATCTTGCAGCCCTAACGGTAGGCTATGTTGACAACATAGCGATGAATAGCCTACGTTTGATCGATTTAAATTCTGGGTCAAGTTTAAAGATGCCAGGCAGAAAATGTTTTACTCATCAGAATGTAAAAGCAGCGTCTGCGAGCAGCATCTGCCTTGTGCCTGTCTGTAATGCATAGCGAACCTCATCCTTGGATTTACCGGATGCGCTAGGGTCCAGCTCTGTGTGTGGCGTGAAGCGGGCTGACAAATCTCTGTAGAGACGTCTGTCCAATAGGTGTTTATTGATTCAAAACAAACCCGCATTGCTGGTTTTGCATCAAGAGACTTTTGTTTGATGCTGGACAGTATTTGGCAGGTTTTTTGCACTCTACACGCGGAGCTAAACTGATTGCCATTGCAAACTATTTACATTTAATTCATGGTGTGCATGCATTTAAGTACTACTATTCTGATTTGTGTATTGTGTGCAATGCGTCATGGCCATTGTCAAGGGAGTAAGTATGGTGTTGACCGCTGCGTGATACTGGTTGTTTTGGGAGATATTTTAGCTAATGTTTGCAGATTTTTATTTTTTAAGCAAACACTGCTTCTGTTTTCTCTTATGTCAAGCATATTCAATGAAGTTGCCCCCCTCTGGTTAACCAAATAACTGCTTGTACCCTGGTAGTTATAATATAAAAATGTGTCTGAATGTTTACTGTGCCTGTAGCTGCAGAGAGGGGACATTATAGCTGTCTCATGACCCATTTCCCCACCTCATCCTGCTGTTCCCCTGGGATGTTGATATGCATGCCAATCTCACACGCACACACATACACACACACACACACAGTGCCCTCAGCTGGTGGCTCTGCCTCTCTCCACACTTCTGTCACTGCCTTGCGCCACTGGCTTCACTGCCTGTCCTCCCCAGACTCCCCTCCTTCTCATCCTAGCCATCACTTCCTCAATCCATCATCCGTCTGGCGATTTCAGTAATCCCCGTCGCGCCTGCTGCCTCTGTGTTACTTTGTGTGGGTGATGAAGACGCATCATTCGGAGAGGCGTCGCACCACCGTCCCACTGTTTATTTACGCCCCACTGTTTAGAAACCACGGGATATCTGCTTTTATTGAGATTCACACCTGGTATGTTTTATTAGCTTTTAATAACGAACCTTGAGGTGTGTGTGTGCGTGCGCGCATCTGGAGGGAGATGGGAGCGATGTTTGCTTCTAAAATCACTGTTGATTGGAACGGCTCCTATTATTTAAGCCGCTCACGGCTGTGTGCTGTCCGTAGGCTGTGCTAGCCATCACCCAGCATCCACTGTCAACACCCACCTACACAGTGTGCCTAAAACCATACTCAATGGTCAAAGTGATTGGCACATCAAAACATCTCCCCCTCAACAGTCAACACTGCCCTGGCGCAAAAAACGGAGACGAGGTTGTTTGGAGTTTAGAAATAGATGAACGAGACTGCCTGAATGTCTTCCGGATAATGTTGGTAACCGTTGTTCGTTTTTAACTTTGCAACTAGGCCTGCGATGGTAGGGGAACGCCTGGCACAAAGGAACATGGCCTTGCACTCAAAATCGACTGTATCGAGAGTGACCCAATTATACACACATTTGTAGGGCTGGCCCGAAGATATTTTACAGCCTTCAAATTCTCTATTTGTTTGTGGAGTGTTTGAATACTGATTTTCAAAACTCAATAACACATTTCACAACCCCTAACCTTAACAATCCAAGTGGGCAGTCAGAACTGTTTTTGCTTTTCAATGGGCTATGTGCACACGACTGTAGGCTACAATATGGTAAATACAATAGCAGGTACAACACCAGTTTTGTCAGACCACGACATACTGTACTTACAATGTTGAGTTTAACTACTCGCATCTAAAGACTTTAAGTAATCACCAATAACAACTCACAGTCCAGCCCATCAATCACAGCCATAAACAAACTTGGAGTCCAAAACCACATTTACATTAATAAATACTACACGGACTGCCATTGCATTTATTTAATATAAACTGGCAGATGTACAGTTGCAAGAAAAGGTATGTGAACCCCTTGGGATTTCGTGGAGTTTTGCATGAATTGGTCATAAAATGTGCTCTGAACTTCATCTAAGTCA
>JAODLL010022472.1:0-13148 GCA_026546735.1 Forbesichthys agassizii
GAGGAGATTGGAGCAGAAGGAGCAGTCATACCGCCCCCCGTCCGCCCCCCCCCCGTCCGCCCCCCCCCCCCCCACACACACACACACACACACACAATGTAATCATGTTGTTTTGACCTGCTCTCCCTGACCGTATCTACTGGGAAACACATTATCCAATTACAGATCTTTAATGCAATGTTGGACCAAAGGTTTACTGGATGTTGTTGGGGACAGTCTGGTGGATTACAGCTCAGAACCGCAACGCATGTAAAAGGTGGAGGCAGCGATTGTAAGATAACACCCACCCCCCCCACCCCACCCACCCACACCCCTTCCCAATCTGTGAATATCTCCCAATGGGGAAACAAACAAGGTGGGCCAGGCTGCACCACACAACACTACCCACTATCCTAGCCTTGGCAATGTGTTTCCAATGTAGGTGGAGGCGCTTCTGAGGGAGCAACCTATCAACAAATATTTGACAAAACCTGACTACCATAAAAGAATGTAAGGTCTAGAGGCCGTGGCTGTGATTTCAGCTTCTTCAAACATAACAACAAACAACGCAGGCCTTCAAGGCCTGATGACATGTTTTCGTGTTCAAATTACCCCTGCTATTATGAGAACTTAAGCCGCTAACACTAATAAAAGCCCAGAGAAGAGCATTAAGTGGAAGACCTGGAGTGCAGTAATGAGTAAGGCTGATCACAGTGCGTGACGGTGAGGGAGCTTCCGATTAGACAATGATCGTTAGTGTCAAGTGTCAGGATCTGAAAGCTTTCCGCTTCACACAGTTTATGGGTTCAAAGACTTCGCTTCTCGCTCTATTTGAGACAATTTCTTCAGTGCGGAGAAGGCTGGAAGGCCAGACCATCAGCAGTCAGTCTGCAGATCTGCCACCCCCTTTGTTTTGGTTTTAACCAAGGTCATTTGAAGGTCAGATTACTGACCCACAAAACTCCGTTGGTGCTTTTTAGTGATTGGTCCACCCCCCCCCCCCCCCCCCTTCCCCGCCGTGGATCTAAATGTTAGAATAAGGACGTGAAGTCCAAACTAGGGATTGCCTGTAGACGGGCATCGATGCTTATGCTTATCAGATCTACTGCTTCCCCATCCAGCCTCCCCACACACACACCACTAAATAGAGCCCTTTTCGCATGCTAAGCCAACCCTCATTTACATACCCTACTGAAGATAAGGGAGTGTGTGGGGTAATACACTCCCCTTCCTCCCTGAGAAGTCCCTTATTCCCCTCTGCGGTGTCCCATTCAGGACACTGGGCAGCGACTGGTTTGGTCTCGTGTGAGATGTATTTTCAAGCACGTTTCAACCAGAAGGGGAGCAAAATACACTGGGAGTCTGTGTGCACGCGCGTGCGCACGCCTCTAAGTGGCCATATGGGACATCGCTCAGTGTGGCCATGTTGAGCAGAGCAGAGCGGGGTGGGCTGTCTCAGTAGAGTCCATTGGATTTCAGATTCAGGTCAGTTAGCATTGATCAGACAACAGGCAACCACAATGACACAACTGACACTGAACAAAAGACACACACAGACACACACACAACAAAGCCTCATTTCACAATCTGCACAGAAAACAAATGAACAGTAAATGAATGCTGGCAGACGTTAAGTGTGGTGCCAAGGAGGCTTCTATATTTAGGAAGGCGTCGTTGGCAGTTCCCATCCCAGGCTCACTGAGGACCGTTCCCTGCGATCACATTTCGGGGTAAACGAGAGGACACCTCCCTGCGGACTAGCTGTCGGCGGAGCCGTGGCAAAAGCACAACTCAATCTCCTTACAGGACGTAGGACAGGTCTATTTGCTCAAGTAGTGCAGTTGGGTTGTGTTGTTTACTGTGCAACGTCGAGCATATAAGCCCAATATAAAGCTGGCAGAGAGGGATGTTTGGCTCCAACGCCAGACACATTAAAGGGGGGAAATCATCTTGGCCTGGACTATGGCATGACTCTAATCCCACCTGACGTGGGGATCATACATCACTGTTAAAGGTTTGACCATCAGGGAGGGGTGTGCATGCGCGCGGGTGTTCGTGCATCTGTGTGTGTGTGTGTGCGCATCTTTGCGTGCGTGTCTGTATGAGAGAAAATCTATCCATGAAACCCGTAGGCTATATTCAACCCGACATTCCGTCGTGCACGCTCGTCCACGTGCACGCTCATCCACGTGCACACGCTGGCTGGCAGATGAGCACCATGTCCAGACAAAAACCCCAGCCTTATTCCTGGCACGCTCTGGCCGGGCCGCCTCATTGGAATCGACTGGGGTCGGCACCTCCTCCTTGTTACATTAATGGATTATTGATTTGGCCTGCCCCTCCCCCTCTGACTGGGGGGAGGAGCTTGCACTCAGGGGGTCAAGGGTCAGGCGGTCTCGCAGAGTGCAAGTGTAACGTCTGGGACGCAGTGCTGGCTGGCTGCGTCAGGACACGTCTACTTGACGAGAGAGGCGTTTTGATTGACGTACACGGCGGCTGACTACATAACTCAATGACTAACTCGGACGTTAAACTTAGACGAGAGGAAATAGGAGACGAAGTTTACAACACAAGCCTGTTTGCAGGTCATGTAAGTATGTCTCGTGAGTGAAAATGCCAACAGCCAATGGAAATCTACTACCCTACTTACAGATAGCGATGGCATGCTTACATGTGTCAGGCGTTGAAGTGCTAATGAAAGAGAGACGTTGAGACAAGCGGTCACTACTTCACCGTCTCGTCTCCACCTTCAAAACACTGGCCTGGATTTCTGATTGTTCCTCGCTTTAAAATGGGCAAACGCAGCCATTTTCCATCTGTGGCAACTTGTTGGGAGGAAAACTTCCATAGAATATATTGGGAAAAACACACCCAACTCACCCAAAATGTAGCTCATCCCGTTTATTTCATTTTTTTATGAGATATTCAACCGTGATCCACTTCCTGAACTAGGGTCAGGCGTGCACACACATCACTGTGGATGTGTGTCCCGTTAATGGACCACACGCATGCACTTGCTAACAAGGAAGTGGATTACCGATGAATCTCTCAGCAAGGCAGCAGAAACGCTTTCACAGTCTTACAGGCTTCTAAATGACAGGTTATGGATGTGTGTGTGAGAGGGGGGGGGGGGGGGCGATAAAAGGAGGAGAGCGATAAAAGGGGGGAGAGCGAGAGAAAAAGCGGGCAGGTGGAGTTGCAGTTTAATGCTAACCTATGCTAAACTCCCCTACATTCCATGACAGTCACAAACAAAAGCTGTGCATTAATTAACACTTCGCCCACAAAAATCCCCCCATGCCGCTTAACGGACACCAATATTGGTTTCCAATTCGAAGCTCAGCTGTGCAGAACTAAAAGGGTTCAGCATCATAATGCAGGATTAGAAATTTCAATACAAAGCTTGGCCTAATCAGCAGCCAGCTAAACAAAGAGTTTATTCTGTTATTCATTAATCAGCGCCTGACGACTGCTCTGAAGAAGTATTGCCCTGCTGCAATGGAAAGCGGAAAATAGAACAACACCCCGTCTTCCTGACCAGGAAAGAAAACGAAGAACACGATGAAGTTCTCCTCAAAAGCATATTAAGTAACCTCATCCTTAAAATCTATGTATTTGCTCAACAGTATCTCTCCCCAAGGATGCGGGCTGTCTCCCCAACCCTCCATTAAAGCAATTCCAGAGAACTGTTAATTAACACAGACTGTATGTCCTCCAGCAAAGCTGGAGGACATACTCTTATCCAATGGCTCTCAGTAACGGCAACTAAATTAACCTGTTCATAATTCTTATTCTCTCTCACACACGTGCACGCACGCACACACTATATCAATACATCTTTTACTGCCTATAGCTCTAGGATAAAGGGTGTTGTTAATGACCTTTGTCATTAAAAAGGTATAGTTAGCTATTGCGAGACAATTGTGATCCAATACACTGTCAAATTCACCAAATACCTCCTCTCATTTCGCTAGCTTGTCATTCTGTTACTTCTAAGGTGCGTATTATAGGAGCATAAACAAAATGGCGAACACCACACAAAACAACAACGCTCGACTTCTCAATGTGTTTCAATGTGTGGGGACGGAGATTCTGAAGTGGGTTGTTTTCGAGCTCAACGTCAGCAAGCATTCTCGAGAACACATTTAAATGTCAAGAAAATTACTTCTGCAGCAGTGCAATATTTCAGCAAAAATACAATGTACACTAATATAGGATTTCTTTACAGAAGGACCACGGTGTAAAACTGCACCTGGAGATGATGAGATAAGGAGCCATGAAATTCCATGAAATTTAAAAACCATATACGAGTAATAAAGCAAAGCCTGCAGTGCCTGGGATAAATGAGCTGATTACCTACTTGGGTTACACCGAACATTTCTAATCACTGGTAATTCTGTTAGCTGCAGCTATGCGAGCCCAACTGTATGATGATGGCAGCAGGGAGCAGTCAGAGACATGGACATAACAGAGTTACGCCAACGGGAAGTTTGACATTTTCAACGGTCACATGGTTTATGGAAAGGCAAAACCTATAGCAAAATAGTTCGCGGAAGTGCTTGGTGGGCAATTTGAATATTTTTGGTAATTAGTGCACCGATAAATGCACCGATTTGCATTTACAATATCATTTATAGGTTATTTCGGGAACTATTTTGAGGCTCCACGATCCGCCAGTGCTGTGGAAAAAACGGTCCATTTGAGATGACGCGACTCTCCCTCTACATGGCTCTGGGAGCAGTGTAAGCGATGCCAAGCGTTAACCATTTAGCTCTCCCTTAAGCTAAGGTATTATAGTAGACATACAACATTGAGAACATTGTAAAATAAACGTTTTGATCACATTAGTATAGTTTAAATTGCACACAGTTAAGGTCTTAAACGTCTACGAGGTGTACGGTTGTTTTGAGATGCCAGGCACGCCATCACGCCCATATACATTTAATCTGACGGAGGGCGTCAAAGTCTTTTTAGTTATACAATTTCATCTATTCTCAATTATGATGAGTGACATTCCAGCCCTGTCGTTCATACAACAGAGTGCAGCTTAAAGTCCCTAGAACCAACTAGACGGGCATTTTTATTTGAAATACAATGTCTTTCATGTGGAGAGGACGGATCAAAGTGCCATTTTTGCATTAGAGAGAAGAAAATGTCCCGGTTTGAATACTATGTGGATTTGGTTTTTGTGCAGTTTCCCCTTAGGTATGAGCTTTCATTTAAACTAATTCATTGGTATCATAACTTCTCAAAGTAGCAAAAATTGTCATTAGCTATGTCATAAATTGCTCAATTAGCTGTCCCTTTGACCCCCCCCCCCACCCCACCTATTTTCACATGATTGGCCATTTCTGCAGAAGCATATTCTAAGTTTTATTCTGTGGGTCTTCTGATGGATCTGCTCCAAGTTTCATTCTGTGAGCTATGCTTTTCAATACTTTCCTATCACATCACGCCATCAACATGTTCTCATAAACACCCTTTAAGCCTTTGACGCATGTACACACATTATCAGGACATTTCAGATTAACGCTTCAGAAACATAACCGGTCTGTGACCTGGAACACTTCTAAATCTTAGTATATGCTTCCACACACAGGTACACGCCAGTGGAAAGATCACTAACATGACAATATCACTCTGGTGTGCCACTTAAGTCAGTCAGAACAGCTGTGAAAGAATAAGCACTGCTCCTCCACCCCAACTCAAACATCTCAGTGTCTTTCCATTGCCCTTTCCTCAGTCGCGATATGTCTCCGGCCCCGAGTCCCCCATGCAAACCAGCAGACAGACACAAGATGGAGGGCCGACGGTCGCAAAACATTTCCAGCAACCTAATGAGGTCTCAGGCTGACACGGTGCACACACACACACACACACGCACCCACGTGTGCTTTGGCAGAGCGACAGATGAGACGGAGGCCTCTGAGGTCTCTCGATGATGAAAGGGAGGCTGTGGTTTGTCACCTGATGTGACACTTAATGAAACGTCCGGATCAATAAATGATCCCATCTTTGCTCCTGGAAATGAATAAGATCAGTCACCACAAACAGTCCGTCTGTCTGTCTGTCTGTCTGGCCGTCTGTTTCTCTCTCTCTCTCTGTTGCTCGGAAAGCCGGGTCAATATGGACGACCATATTGGCCGGGTTTGCCGTGATATCCTGGATATTTGCAGAGATAAAATCACTACTGCATATTGTTATGTTTTGGGTGTGAGCGTGTGTGCAAGCTGTAAACGTAACCACTGGCCCTATTTTCATTACTTACAAATGCCAAGGCTAAATACTTGGACGAAATTTTGGCATAGATGGGCGTGACCCTAAGCCCAAAACAGACCCACCCTGCCACCATGGCAACCAGGCAGTGAGCGAGCCCGCCTGGTTGCCATGGTGGCAAGGTGGTGTCGTGATGTGACACACAGTATGTATTGAAGCCAGGGCCTGGGCAGAGCAGCACACAGACGGCTGGGCGCCTGTTTGGCTCGATCCAACCCTCTGAGCAGTCGGTTGGCAGCCTTACAAGATGGAGGAGGACCACGGGGGAAAGTGGAAGGATGGCTGACGAACAGCGTGGCGGCTTTTACAAGCCAATGTGGTGGAATTTATAATGTCTGAAGCATATAGTTTTATGGAAGAGAGCGACCTAGGTTACGAACCGGTTCCAACCAGTTATGATCATGAGATGTTTAAGTGTTATGTCTTGATAATGTGAGTCCAGGCGTCAGGCCTTCAAGGATGTCTATGGCGTGATGTAAGCATGCAAGGGGTGTATAGCAAGCTTAGCACACAGAGACATCAGAAACATTCAGGGAACCATTCGGAGAACATTTGGGAACGTTGAATATTGAATTTGAACACCATGGTTTGGCACCTGTACTCCTCCCTATCAATTTCACCATCAATAAACCTGATTCACTCAGTTCATTTTAGAGTCCTTCTTTTGTCAGACAATTTGCCACAACTCCAGAATATGAAAAAAAAGGGAATAGAGCTGTAGCCCCCCAAATCCAGCGCATGATGGGGAAGGGAAATGTGTTGCTGTTATCTACTCGGGTACTGTAACAGGCCATTGGGTTGCAGAGCTGCACACTTCTCCATAAGCACCACACTGACTAATCAACAGCAGAGTCCAGTCCTAAAGATGTCTCTCTCACATGTGAGCGCACACACACACCATGCCAGGTGGCCTGGATCTCCCACCCCCCCCCCTCACCCAACATGCACAAATTGCCCCTTAACCAGAAGAGGAGGTAGGTATGGCGATCAGTTGCTCTGGGGCAGGATAGCATAGTTGTGTTGACGGCCAGAAGGTTGTTACTCCTGATTTCCACCGGGTGTGTCTCTGTCCTGTCCCGTCACGTCAGCGATCCGTTCTTGCTCCGTCATCTGCGCTGCATCACCTGCCCCACCGGCAGCGTGTCAGAAGAGGAGCGTCTTGTTGTGTTTTCGCTGAGTTTCCATAGCAACAAACCAAACCGAAATTCTGAGCTCTGTCTGACTGGCAAGTTGGGTCGCTTTCAAAAGCGTCCAAGAAGAAGAAACTGAACTGCCTCCTATTTTTATCGGAGAGCCGTTTCTGAGACGCTCCTGAGACGCTCCTGAGAGGCTTCTGGGACGCTTTGGTGGTTCACTTGCATTGAAAAGAGCTCCATGACGAAGCCAAACACGACGGAGATGCGCCCGGCGGAAATTGGGGTTTCTAAGCTCCAGAGTAGGCATTTCTGTTGAGCCAAGATTGATGTCTAATCCCTACTTGCATCCTTGCAACAGTCTACATGTAACTGCACCTACTGAAAGTCGCTTTGGATGATAGTATTCATCTTATACTTTCCTGCTGTCCATGTTATTAGATGTCTCCGTGCTCCAACACTCCAGATTCCCACGATTAAGTTTGCTATAAGGCTTCTGCAGAGATTAATAACAAGGCACTTATTTGAATCAGGTGTGTTGGAGCAGGGACACATCTAAAACACTGGGAAACACTGCAGTAAAATAAAAGTAATAAATAAAATAAAGTAATTGTAGTTGTGCACAGTATGACTGCACGATTCTGGATCAAATGAGAATCACGATGTTCTTGACCCACACCCCCACACCACACACACAAAAACACTCGTTTCACGAGTCGCCGGCTGCATTTCCAGCCTGAGGTCAGAGAGCCCCTTTGGCGGACACGTTCCTAAACTGCTGGATAAACAGAACTTGACAGAACATGATGGAGCGAGTCATTGGCAGCCCATGGAGGGATTTCATTAGAGACACATTAGGAGTTTTGATGGCGAGCCTGTTGTGCACCGCTGTCCTGATGGCAAGCTGTTCCGCACAGCGTGGACTGAGAAAGAGGCGCTGTTTGCTAAATACTGCGGAACAAATGGGGATTTTCACAGTGCGACCACCGCATAGGTTTAATGAGCACAATAGAGATTGTTTTTTTTACTCAAAATTAAGAGTGAAAGAGCAGCCAAACTTCTAGGTTTTACTGCTGAACACACGTACTGGCGATGAATCCCGTAGGTCTGTATGTTTATACTGTCACAAGATTAGTTATCATATTTTCTAATGTTGAAAAGCAATGTGGGTAGTTGTCTAAACTCTTAAATAGTGTTTACATGCAGAATAAATGAAATTACTGATGATTTATGTGTTTATGTGTTTATTTATATATAATATTCTCCACACTAGCCATATTATCTTAAGATAATATCTTATCTTAGATATTAGCTTAAACAATGGGAATGGGAAAACAGCAGTAGCTAGAAAGAGTTATTTGTCTGACAAGGTGTCAGTATAGACTGCAACTGCAGTCTGACATTTTGTGCTGTTGTTGTACACGTCGAGCACGACAGCATTGCCGTAGCAACAGCTGGAGAAGCTGGGCGACAGAAGTATTTTAATAGAAAATCAATCATGGGATTATTAATATTAATGACTTATTTAATTTGTTGTCGTCTCCCAAGGATAAGATGGAAACTATACAGACAGCATGTGAGCTGAGATTCCTCAGTGAGGGTTATTAAAACAACACGAAACAGAACAAACTGAAAACTCTCCCACTTGACAGTTAAAGGCAGGGTTGGCCCCGATTACACGGACAAGTCGCAATAAATGTGTCGCCAGCAAAAGCATTGTTTTCCTATAGTACAACGCGCCTGGCATGTGCTATTCTCTGGCGCTGACCTACACGTTTCTAGTTTGTTTTTTTTTACTCGAATAAAAGTTAAAATAATATCAACCTCTCAGTTCAAGGTGCGGAGTTGCACTGCCCCATCAATGTCACACTTGGCACAAGCATCCAATCTCTTTGGCCAAGGCAGACAATCTATGTGTGATCAGGGTCTTATCAAAGTGCTTTGCAGTTGGCTAAAGCCTATACATTATAGCCTAATATAAAGGGTAGAAACCTCAAAAGTATCCGAGTAGCTGAGATCACAGCAGGCTCACCTGCTATATGCCTAGGGTGAAACTATCATGTTATAATGTGCAACTGTCACGTTTTGCGATAATGCTCTTTTTTATTATTTATTTTACTTGTTTATTTATTTTACGGCAGCTACATGCCGCCGTAGTTATAAACGTTCTAAAAAATATGTACCTATTAAATATCGCTAATATACACCTCCCGGTATCAAGCGACAAAAAATTACTTGGCTGCTCCGAGTTGAAAATTGTCAAAAACGAAAGGCGCAGCCGGCGTTTAAATGTGAGGCACCCAGGGCGCACAACGCCCTCTGCCAGTAGAAAACATAAACCGCATAAAGCGCATCCTGTGGCGTTGTTCTCGAGAACGCTTGCTAACCTCAAGATCAAATCAAAATCTCTACAGCGGCTTTTTTGTTGCGATCGGTGTTCGCCCCTTTGTTTGTGCTCCTATTTACGGAGGCAGAGCTGTGTAGAAGTATCATATTCTTTTGTCAACACGCACAGAGAACGGTAAGCTAGCGAAATGCGATTTTTGGTGAATTTGACAAAAAGTGTAGTGGCTAACAATAAGCTTGCAACAGCTAACAAACCAGATGTCTCCCTTTGAAAAAGTGTAAGGTTTTCACGTAAAAAGCGTAATATGGAGAGGCAAGATGGACAGAAAGACGTGGGGGAGCAGAGGGAAAGAGATTAGGAGACGGCACGGAAATTTACAGCCACTTGTCTGTGACAAAGACCTGTGAGATTCTCAATGTCGCGGCAAGAACAAAGAACTGAGCCCTCTCATAAAACTATTAAACAGCTCTGGCCCATTTTTCTCACAGGAACACTGTTAACAAGGGGCCATCACTCATGCGATGTCAGAGGAGCGATGGCTTGGATAAATAACACTTTGAGAGCCATGCAGAGGTCTGGACTTTTTACGCTGGTGCGCCAGTGAATTACATATCGGGCCCGGACTCTCTCGCATGACATGGCTTAATGAGTTGTTAGCTAGGGGAAGGCAAGCTGGTTTGAGAGGCTCTCTCGCCTTAATGGAGATCTGACGTTAAACCCGGCAGAGTGTGATTTCAGGAGTAATTTGATACAATTAAAATATATTTTTTTAACAGTCTGCCATGTTCATCCTTGTTCTGATGAAGAACAAATGTTAATTGCATTGCCTTGCAAGTGTCCATCTCTAAAAACAAAAACACACACACATGGACATGAGTCTTTTCATTATTCGTGGGTGCCACAGAGGATGCGCTCTGGATCCAAACACTATTATGGAAAATAAATAAATAAATAAATACGCCCTATAATAGCAGCATTATTATGCTGCATTAGCCATCACAGGGTCTGCCACCCACTTTGCTTTCTCCAAAAGCATCTTTAGACAAAAATATGGCCTATGCTGCTAATAATAAAAATGAGCCAACCAGCTGTCATAAGCACGGACACAGCCCCACGTAATCCACTAAGTATTTAGGTTCATTGCAGCCACCCCTTAATGAGACAGACAGCGTTTCAGCAGGCGAGGTTAAGCGGAGCACAAAATGCTAAATGTAAATTGGATCCCACTGACAAATCTATAAGTCATTCCAACTAATCTAGACCTAGTGCATTGTGTGCACGCAATTGTTCCAATCAATTAGGACTTATCAGAACCAAGAAAGCGGTGGGAATACTGTTCGTCCACCTCCCTCACAACCACTTCTGCTGTTACCCGGAATCGATTAATCGAATGCAGTATGGTAAAGAACAAAGTGTCCAAGCCCCCCGGGGAGGGGGGGGGGACTGTGTGTTTCTTTTCGGTCTGCAGTAGAGCAGCCTAAATGCCCAGATGTAAGGATGCTTTTAGTGTCCAAGATGAACAAAGACAACAGAGAGCTCATCTCTTATGGGTGGCACGTCCGAACCACTTTAATTAGAACGGCGGTGCCAGCCGAGCCTTATTGAAAACCTGAGATCTGTCCGTCGCCCGTGGCAGCCCCATGCCCAAGAGTAATTTGCGACAGCAAAAATCTCCTACGCGAAACAATAAATGTGTCATTCCCGTCTCGGCGCTCAGAACCAGTCCACCGGTGGGGACCTCCACACGGCGGGGTATTAAGTCTGACTCACTGACACTCAAGTGTCAACAAAACAAAACCTACAACAAAGACTGTTCAAGGCACTGCAATCAGACAGGAGAAAAAACAGCCTAATCTCAGTAGCAGGAACTGAACGTAAAACTGAACTCCTTTTCAATACGGACGCCGGCATGCTAGCCGCCTATTGCCATGGCTCCTGTGCAACAACACTAAGCCTTAGCACAGGCACTAACTGCAACTGGGTGTATCAACAAGAACATGTCCCAAGGCCTCACACACGCACACACACATTTCCCCCCGTCCTCATCAGGAGCGGCACACTATCGCACCGCACGCTGCCGCTCTCCCAACTCTTCCCTGTCAAGAGAGGCGCGAGAGCCACATACACAGCACATATTGTGTATCTGGGAATCATCTGCTGCGCACGGTGCTAAGCTGAATGTAGCAGCACCAGAAAAAATGAAGCCAAGAGGCTTCCTGGCAGGATGTCAACCTCATCCATGCCCTAAGACAATATACGGAGGCAAAGCACATCACGGCCGATTTTACCTTAATTTCACGCTTGGCGCCACAATGTTCCAGCGGGCATCTGTGCCCACAAAATGGCAGCTTATGCGGAAGGCACGGACGCTCGAGGCTCTGCACGGATTTCATTAGTCAGCGCCACAAGGCGTTTGAGTGCAAGAGACTCGATGATTGTTTTTGCATGGTTGCCGGGAAAGCAGCTTGAGGAGAATGGCCGTGTCCTTCTCTAATAACCAATAATAATATTGGGTGTTGAATTAAGGCCCAGATGTTGCCTTTTCTGCAGTTTGCCTTTTCTAATCAGGGACTAGAGCAATTAGGATGTTAGTACATTGAGGACTAAAAGCATGTGTGGCTCGTGCCGGCTCGCCCTTTATAAGGATGTGGTCGGTTTCATGTCCATAGCAAAACTAACAGTGCAGTTTAACTTTTTGTATTCAGCTCTAGTGCAGATTGGACATAAGGCCCTGAGTTGGGCAATGGATTTTCAATGTGTGTTCAAGCTCCATAATCCACAAGCTGAATCCATTTGTAAATAAAAATAAAGTGAATAAAATCGAAGGACTAAGAGACAGGCTGTCTCAAAATTATTCGCAAATATTCCCAAGATTTACAAATGTGATTTGCTGAAAGTTGTCATCTATATAAATTCACTATGATTTGAACAAATACATCTCTATCTGTAAATGAACTACTTGTAATTTTAAAATTTTTAAAGAGTTTGTATGCTTTGCGTGTAATAATGTGAAGTACAAACAATTGAGAGACATCTCTATCCATAGAAGACTGAGAGCGAGAGAGAGTGAGAAAGCTGGCAGGTGAAACATTTTTTGGTGAACACATGGACAATCTGCCAACAGGTGATCTCAGCTTCCTCCATGTTTCACATTAGGTGCAGCCGTGGTACTTCTCTAAGGCGGGGGGTTGGGCGGAGGTTAGTAGGCCAGAGCATGAAATTAAGAGAACGGATTTGGGAAGACTTGCACCGGGCAACACAGAGGTCAGGTACAGAGTGAAACATTCAGGACACCCGAACACGTTGACGCCCGGGCAACACAGATGTCAGGTACAGAGTGAAACATTCAGGACACCCGAACACGTTGACGCCCGGGCAACACAGAGGTCAGGTACCGAGTGAAACATTCAGGA
>JAODLL010022483.1:7365-25469 GCA_026546735.1 Forbesichthys agassizii
GGTCTCGCACCTTTATTTAACCAGGTGAACTCTCATTGATATTAAGCTCTCTGCTTCAAGTTGGTCATTGCCTGAATGTTTCTTCATCCAGGTGTGTTTGTTGCACTCTCCGTTCATGCTGGCTATTAGCCCGTCATTTCTGTGACGTTGCATTAACCTACAGTACAAGCCAAGGACTAGCATCAGCCAGCATAGTGTGTTCTCGTGTATCCATGCACTCACCCCTCCAGTCCAGAACCCAGTAACAGACCTATAGAGAATTGGTAGCTTTGTCTTGATCTTAGAACATACATAGTTAATCTGAGTTTTAAAGCCCAGTTTGGGATCATTGGTTATATCCAAATATTTATTACTGGAGAGTTCCTTTCCTTCAAAACACTTATATAATAAAGGGAGATTCTCTTAAATTTGAGAATAGCATTACTTTGGATTTGTCTGCATTTAGAACCAATTTAAGATGTCTCAATACGGAACATTAATACAAGCAGATGTTAAAACCCTATGCTGCCAAAATGAAGATATGTCAATGCTTGTAAGTGTAGGTAGTTCTAGTTCAGAGTCCACAGTAGGGGAAAGAAAGTTATTTAACCAGAGGAGCTATAAACAGGTCATAGTTTGCATGAGCAACTGCCCTCCATAGTGTCTTTAAGAAATACACTGTGTAGTTCCTCTCTGTTCCATGGGCAATGTTCTATAGCCAAACATACATTTACTCTTTTTGTCTCTGGGACGGGGGCCAATCAAATAAGTCATGTCCTCAGTTGTGTCATTTTGCATACCGTGTATATTTGGTAATACTAATTGTTATGAGTTAGATCTCTTGGGGCGTTCTAGTTTACAGAGTATAGCTCTTTTTCATTGTTACGCACTGCTGCTTTTCATAAGAGCCCAGCTGAGTTGTATTTACAGTAGTACATGGCCTTTGTGAACATTTGTTTGCAGGAGTCATACTGTGTTATCTAAAAGCGTTAAACATTTGAATGGTGTAATCTTCCAGACTGTGTATGTTATTGTTTGAAATGTGTTTTTCTGTTTGCCTGTTGTCCTCTGTGTGAACAGGAGTTTAGACTTGACTCATTACTAGAAGACCACGATGCTCTCATGGAGAAAGTAAACAGCTGGAACTTCCAGATCTTTGACTTGATGGACAGGACAGGAGGGAAGACAGGAAGGATTCTCAGCTTTGTCAGTATTCCAAGTGTTTCCTGGTCATGTTTTGTTACATAAAGAAATCAAATCATCATTCCTAAATTAGATTGTTATTTCAGCCTAGTTATATGTGTAATGCCTAATTACTAGTTTGCATTTGTTGTGCAATGTGTTTTTTCTGTGTTCTGCTTGCTCATTAGAGGGTTGTAATGAATCTATTGTGTCTTCCCGGCTTGTGTCTTGGGGATTTGATTATGTTTCCCCAGGTGACATATACCCTGTTCCAGGATACGTGTCTGTTTGAAATCTTCAAAATCCCTGTGAGAGAATTCATGATGTACTTTTGTGCTCTGGAAAATGGCTACAGGGACATTCCCTGTGAGTAACGCAATGTACACTATTAACTTTAATAAGCGTGTGCTGGGCTTTTTCAAAGTCCATGTAATGTTTCACATCAAGTCAATTTCTAATTTTGAAAAAAGCATAAATGACATTTAAATGGCCAGATCATAACCGGGTCCATGCTACTGATGTGCTCCATGCTGTCTGGTACCTGACCACTCGACCCATCCCTGGATTCCAGCAGATCCACAGTGAACACGTGACAGGAAGTGACACAGGTAAACAATGTTTGGCATCCGACGTTTGGTTACCTTCATTTAAATTGTAACAGTCCTCAATTGACAGCTTTGAACCAATGTGTTGGGCTGTGTGGAATGGAGAAAGCTATCAAAAATATCACCATGATAGTGACATCATGTACCTTCTACAATGTATTTTACAGAGGGAACTTGTTGGTTAAAACAGATCAGTCTGCAGTTTTCGAGCAAAGTTAATAGTCTGCATGCCTCCTACATCTGTCTATTATTTAACTAAAAGTAAGATACTTGTATACAGTATACTGTGAGCGCTGTTGAGTGGTGGAAGAATACCCACCCAAACCGTAGAGATAAATTTAACATGTTCTATTGTGAGCTTTGAATAAACCTGTAAGCGGTTAGTCCATTTGTCCGTAACCTCAGGGGTTTGTCGCCGGTCCAGGGTCGATGTCTACACACGGAGAAGGGGAGAGCGGAGTCAGACAAAGGGTAATCCACGGGGTAGTCATATACAGCCAAATACCAGGTCATCTATTCTTACTGTACTGGTCCTACACATATTATATTACGTCGTGGAACAGACAGTAGCCTCCTTACCTGCATGCATGCCTGCATCCTGTCCCTTATCCTCCTGCTTAGGGATTGATGAGAGGATTAGCTTTACTGTACACCTAGGGTTCCTCCACTGACTGAGGTAGCTGGCAGGTAGATAGCATCTTTCCCAGGAGTCTGTCTTTCTGGGAGCACGTCCACACAGGCTCCTGTTGTCCTGGGTTTCACTGCAGTATATGATGTGTATATATTGTGTACTTAAGTATCTTACTTTTAGTTAGCCTTTGATAACCTTGCTCAGTTACGTAACAGCATGCACATGCTTTAAATATGACACAAATTGTAATCTTTGAAGTGGTGTGGCCTTAAATAATTAGTCTGCATGGTTAAGACAAGAGAATCAACTAGATTAAATCTTCATGTTCAACCACCACCGGAACGGCCTGGACAAAAACGCAGTCATTCATTGATTCCAACAACAGAGAGATCTATGTGTCTGTCTAGCATGCTGCACATGCTTCCTGTACAACACATCATTGATTTTAAGATAATGCTGCTTGTGTACAAATCACTCAATGGATTAGGGACCGATTTAGAGCCAAGATTCACTCACCTAATGTGAATCCTGGTTAGGATTACCGTAGTGTTAGTTTTTTATGTCCTATGGCTTTTCGCAGTTGTTGTAGTTGTGCTGGTATGAGGTGAGGGTTCCCCATTTCTGGGGTATAAAGGTCCTTTCCTACATCTAGCTACATAGGCGTATCTGCACTAATGGCATTTTAGCTCAATTAGAAATGAATTGAGCCATACTCACTCAACATCTCCCTCTGGGGCTGTCAGGAAAAGCTCACGTTGACAACCCTTGGCTGAATTCAGTTACAAAAATGTTTTGTGTTGTTATGTTGTGACAGATTCGGATAGCGGGATCTCGCCAGGCCGGATATCCTACGCGTCCTCCAAGAGCTCATCTATATCTGATGATAGTTATGGCTGCTTGGCCTGGAACATTCCAGCCCTGGAGCTTATGGCCTTATATGTAGCAGCTGCAATGCACGACTATGACCACCCCGGTCGTACAAATGCCTTTCTAGTAGCCACTAACGCACCTCAGGTAACACACTTGTTTGAAACCTGCCTTGTCTGTCAATTATTGTCCAAAATGTTAGTTTGCATAATGTAAATATCAGCATTGGGCAAGTTACACAAGAATTGAAATCATTTAACTTACTATTTACTTTTTACTCCTTCAAAAAGTGATAATATTACTTTACTTAGTACTGGGAATTAAAAGTAATTTGTTTACTTGTTAAATTCATTACTTTAAACACTGTAAGACTGTACAATTGAAACATCACTTAGCTCATCAAAAAACACATTTGCAATTAAAACTTTTTTTTTAAAGACTACATGTACATAGCCAATATGTTCTATTGTCTTGCCATTGGTAGTACTTTTTTTTTTTAAGAGACATTTGCAAATGTGTATATTGGAGAGCTAAGTAACATTGTACTTCTGTCGCCGCAGGTCTTACAGGGTTTTAACAATCACTACCCTGCCTCACCCCTTCTGAATAATGCCAACCTGTGTAGCCAGCTCATTGTAGAATTGAATCCTCTTTATTGGAACAGTAATGAACCTTATAGAGGTAAACATCAGCCAAAGTGAAAACATCGCAGCCTCTCAAACCAGATAAATTGACAGGTTGGTTCAGTTAACCTACCCTAAGTTTGCTAGGACCAGTGAAATAATAAGGAACGTCTTCATAAGATGGAAGTCTAGGGGGGGGAAATCTTGTTTTTGTAATGCAGTAATGCAGCATTACTTGGATTAGTAATTGTAATATTATTACCATTTTGGAAATACTAATTAGTTACTTTTACTGTTACTGGAAATAAAACTAAAAATACAGTAACACTGGTAATTATTACTTATAAATACTAATAGAATAGATACTACCATAATAGAGACTAGTAGAATAGACACATTTGTTTATGTAATCGTAAAACAATAAACACCAGTGCATCGATGTCTATATTTAATTTAGATGAGTAAGCATTGTTGTAAGAGTGTATGCAGCACTAGTTGAAATGACTGTGGCTTTATTCCACGCTGACTCAGATAAAATTATGTGTTTGTCTAATAGGTTATATAGACACACCAACTCTGTGGGACGTGACAGAAGTGAGAAATTGGGGGGCTATTATTCTACATGACACGTCCTTATCAATCATTTTGCCTTCCAGGGCAGTCGATATGCAGGATTGTATGCTTTACTTTGTCCTCTAACTTGGCACCAGTGCCAGGAGTCTGTGTGCATTACCTTATAGGGCAACACAAGACTATGCTCTCTTCACAGTGCACACAGTACTTCAGCTCTACTGCAATAAAACTACTCCAATAATTCAAGTAATTAATGCTAATGTAGTTAATGTCAGACGGGGTCACACATAGAAATAAAGGACAACTTACAGGTCAATATTGACTGAATGGACTGGACTACTAAGGACATGAGGACAGAAAAGTACAACTTATTCCTAATCCTAGAAATGATGGAAATCGAATACACAACAATATTACCTTAACTATTACAATTAGAACAAACTGAAGAAAACAGTTACTGTTACATACTGCAGCTGCCAATGTTACCTACTGTAAGTTTTTATGTAAATGACAGCAAGTATTATGCTCCTATGATTACTGTACAGTATGTGCAAAACATTTCCATGCCACAAGTCTTTCAGTAATGTGAAAAATATGTAGTTAAAGCCTGTAGTAACCTGTAGTAACATTCATTGCAACATCATATAAGTCCAGAATCAATCCAAGACTATATCCTAAGTGTGAAAAGGTTGACTATATGCCCCTGTTTAAATAGTTCATTTACAGTGAAGTGCTGATAGTGTTGGGGTTGTGTAAAAAGTCCCAGGAAAAGGAGTAGTGGGAAAGGTGAGGGAACCCTGAACATATTGATTGCCAGTTGTGTTAACAGTCACCATGTCTGGAAACGGGGAGATTGTAGGAGCAGACATTTAGCAGGGCTCTGTCCCAAATGAGAATGTAACAGAGGCTTACATACAGAGGTTAAATCACAAACTTAATTTAACAATTAATAGGCTATATGTTTCTATATCTGTATTTTCTTTGAACATTAGGGAGACACATTAAGCGGGGGCTACTAGGGGTCCATCCCCAGGAAATTTGAGGGTCAAACACTTAATTTCCTGCATTCTGGTGAATTTCTATACACCAATTAACATTGAAGTAACGTAACCAATTATTGAAGCTGAACGCATAACCGATTAAGACATTGATCAATCCTATTAAAAAATGTAAATTATTCTGGAAAACAAAAAGCTTTGGCTCCAAAGTTTAAATCTACAAGCAAGCCATTACAGTCATAATCACCAAACTGAATAGAACTTCAGCAAACTTGGAGCACATTCAAATATTCTTTGAACTAATACTCTATCTATAGGCTACTATAGGTTATGACTCACACCGAGCGGTTCGAGACACATATCACCCTGCATCCTTTCCCTGAAATCTACACTAATCTATATGTTTGACCCGTCTAACAGTCTAACTTGCAATTTAGGTTTTCTCAAGCACCCCTAAAAAAAAAGTCTAGAATGCCCATTGGGTCTTTTTTTAAATGTTAACATATAACATAAAATGTAATCCTTAATTTATGTCTAACTTTTTTATTTATTTATCCATTTCAGCACTTTTCCCTTTCTGTATTCATACTTTAACAATGACTACCCCCTCCCAGTTTATTACACTTATGAAAGAAGATTATCAGAATCATAGGTGATGAAGACAGTAATATCTTTCCTGGTCCTGGTTCCTCTAATTTGGCCCGTGTTCTGTCCGGTTCTATAGGCGGTGCTGTACAATGACCGCTCTGTGCTGGAGAACCACCATGCTGCTTCAGCCTGGAGCCTCTACCTGTCCCGGCCCGAGTTCAACTTCCTAGTCAACCTGGACCATGTGGAGTTCAAACGATTTCGTTTCCTGGTGATCGAGGCTATTCTGGCTACAGACCTCAAGAAGCACTTTGACTTCCTGGCAGAATTCAATGCCAAGGTCTGAGAAAAATAAAACTTACAGTACCTGAATGCTAATTTCTGGGTGTTGATATAGTACAGGTGTTGGTAGGATTATTTAGTATGGTACAGCAAACAAGCCGGTATGGTAAAATGTAGTCTTACAAAAGACAAAGAAGTATCGTAAGTAATAAATAAATATGGTATACTCACAGCAAGATACCATCGATTAGTCCAGTCACATTTTAATGATGTGAACATATTAAAAACTAAAAAAGCTCAAATCTGTCTTAAATGATTTCTAAACTGTTTACATTAAATATGCATTCCAACAATCCAGATAATTTGTATTTAAAAACAGGTGAATGATGTTAACAGTCCAGGAATAGACTGGACCAATGAGAATGATCGACTGCTGGTGTGTCAAGTTTGCATCAAGCTTGCCGATATCAATGGACCAGCCAAAGTACGCGACTTACACCTCAAGTGGACTGAAGGCATCGTCAATGAATTTTATGAGCAGGTACAGCATGCATAAGATTGTAAGTAACGGATAACCTCTACAGGACTTGTTTAATGAAAAGTAATATAATCCTGTAGGCCTACATGTCGTTAACGTTAGCAACTTTATCTATTAAAGGTATACTCAGCTATTGCAAGCTATTGTAAGCTAAAACACTCAACAAATATCTCACATTTCGCTATTTTACAGTTCTCTGTGCATGTTATACCGTAGTAACGGCTCTTTTGTGTGGTCTCCAGGGAGATGAAGAAGCTAGCCTGGGGTTACCCATCAGCCCCTTCATGGACCGCTCTTCACCACAGCTGGCCAAGCTGCAGGAGTCCTTCATCACCCATATTGTCGGGCCACTCTGCAACTCCTATGACGCCGCAGGTCTGCTCCCTGGCTACTGGATTAACCAGGAGGGCTCAGAGGATGAGGAGGATACTGACACAGATGAGGACGATGATCTGGAGGAGGAGGAGCTGCCCTCAAGTAAGACACATACTGTCAAAGGAGCAGTGGTGTTTGGGACAGAAACATATATTGAATATGTATGTTATGTGTGAGTGTCTCGATCTACCGGGACATTTTTGTTCCTACCCTCACCTATGGTCATGAAGGGTGGGGCATGACCGAAAGAACTAGATCACGGGTACAAGTGGCCGAAACGGGTGTTCTCAGGAGAGTGGCTGGCTGGCTAATTGGAGAGATTATATCTCCACACTGGCCTGGGAACACCGCAGGATCCCCCAGTCAGAGCTGGTTAATGTGGCTGGGGAATGGGAAGTTTGGGGTCCCCTGCTGGAGCTGTTGCCCTTGCGACCCGTCTCTGGATATGCGGATGAGGATGGATGGATAGATGGAGGTGTGAGTGTACTGTACATGGGAGCACAAGAGAGAACCTTGGAGGAAACAGCTTATTGTCCTTTTGAAGGACAATAATCCATTAGTGCAGCCACATACTATATCACCAAACATGTATTTTACATTTAGATTGATTTTATTTAGAGGGGAAAAGCAAAATAGAAATCCTCTAGATTTAGGCCAGGACACCCAGCACAAATAACTGTTGTTCTTTGACAGGTAACACACAACACAGTATGTCACAGAAACTCATACAGTACAGTATGCCCTATAATATTAAACCACCTGGTATTTAGACTGAATGCCCATTTCATTACAGCTGCATTCAATCTGACATTGTTGCTCATTAGGCATTAGGCATTTTCTGTGGGTGGAGGATTCGATTATCTGCCTTACCCAATCACAATCTCTCTGGCAGAATGCCTTTAATGCACAGTACTGTTCTGATTAAAGGGTGATATTGTTGCCAATCACGAATGGGATGAATGTATGGCTAATATATGTTTTCTTCTGAACAAACACCATGTTTTAAACCAGGCTGTGAACATGTTTATTTTTGCTGTGAAGTCAGACATTTTTATATTGGAGTCTATGGGGATTGACTCCCTTTTGCAACCAGCCTCAAGTGGCCATTGGATGAACTGCAGGGTTTAGCACTGTATGCATGTCTCAAACTAGACCCCCTGCAATGTCTCTCCCCCTTCACATAGTGGAGGTACACAACATGACTGTTGTGTGCGTGTGTCCACTGCAGAGCGGAGGAAGAGCCGGCGCACCTTGTTCTGTAACATCATGCACCACCTGACGGAGAACCACAAGGTGTGGAAGAAGATCATAGAGGAGGAGGACTTGGGCCGGCAGCAGCCAGACAGCCTGCCTCCCTCGCCCTCCTCGCCCTCGGACGACATCCAGGTCATCCAGGAGGAGGAGGAAGGAGAGGAACGCCAGTAGCCCCCCCCCCAGCACCCGTCCTCTGGGAAAGAGGAGGCGCATGCGAAGGAAGGAGCAGGTGTCTGGAAGGGCGGTTGCCCCGTCATTTGCCTGCCTTTCAGCGACATCAACACGCACAAACACACACTCACACACACACAGATAAAAGGTTCACACATAACGCACATAATAAGGTCACATAAGCAGAACGCATTACATGCAAACACATTTTGAATCGTCCACTGTGCTGATGCTCGTATTCTTACCCCAGTCACATTGTTTTTAAATAGAAAATAAATAGGCCTTACTACTGTGAGCGGATCCTTGCTGCAATGGTGGGAGCCTCACTCCTATGCACTTTCACCCCCCCCCCAAACATAAAAGCGCTCCGAGCAGAGACTCACTCTGAGCTCTGTGGTGAATAGGCTTTGATGCCCAACCTGGAACAGGAAGAGCGCTTATCTCTCCCGTAGGTACAAACCCCTGTTTCTAAACGAGAGGTAAGTAGAAAATAATACAAACACAAAAGTGATGGTCACACGTACCAAAGTGAACAGCTCCAACGTGTACAAGACAAGAGACTGACCCTCCAGCCTCAACGTCACGTATATTCTGTAGACCTCTAAATCAAATGTGCCTGTCTCAAACCTTCACAGAGGCTTGTGTAGATCTCCTCTCGCTGGCGACACGAAACACTGTATCAGACTCAGTCACAGGGACAATGCTAAGTTGTTGACTGATTAATAGCGTCATTTTTGATGCTTTTACTATGTGTACCACCTGCCTGTTATGTTGACGTCTTTCTTGTCCGTTTGCTTTGTTTTTGTTTTCCCATTCTGTGCATGTGAGAGTGAGTGTGAGGTTAAAAGAGAGCGCATTTGTGAATATTGTTGGTATGCTATTCATGTACTGTATGTATGTGTGTCTGTGTGTGCTTTTATTTTTGTTCTTGTTTGACTTCCAATCAGTGACATGTCCTCTGGTGTCTAACATGTTGCATTCAGATCAGAGTGCTGTTCCAATGAAGGGATTCATCATTCTCATTTTTGATTCAAAGTATTTTTTTAAAGGTTACTCAGGATTCAAGCAAGGTTGAAAATTTATTTTGCAAGGTTATGTCATGTTAGATACACTTTTAAAACAAAACTAAATTAAAACTGAGTGACTGAAGTAGTTTTTAACATTTTTATGAACTTGAAACAGAAATCCAAGCAATTTAAATCCTCTGACAGAGGACAGCGTGTGGCAGCTGTCTCTGCCACTCAAACTGTTTTCACACCATCTTTTAACAACCTCACTGGAGAAATGCTCTTTATTGATTGTTAGTGGAATATACTGTAGATTAAGGCTTTAGCAGTTAAACCCTGTTTTGTATTTTGGCAATGCAAGGTATTACGTAAAGGTGTTCTCAATTGCAAAGTTTATGGTATTTTTTTGTAACAAAACAGTTCCATAGCGAAACGTCTAAGATTACCCTGGCGAATGCCACATGTTTAGATTCAATTAAAAACCGCATTTAACTCTCCCTTGCTCCACTTTTTGTTTTGCAAAATCCACAACTAGGCCAGTGTCTCAATAAGGGATCCAGCGTTTGTCTATTTTTAGTACATGTTTTAAGATAGGTTCAAAACCAATAGTTCTATATTTTTGTCTGTATGCACTCTAGGCATTCCACTAGAATACAAGCTTTTATGAGATGGAGGCAGCACTGCTAGCCTTCATTATTCAACTCATCAAATCATTTTCTCTGGAGAAAAGGTTTAGCGGTGTAATTCAAGATAGTAATATTTAAGACAAAAATAGATAATAGGTGTGCACATTTTAATACCAAGCAAGTGTTCAGCCTCCGCACAAAAACAGTATGTGCATATAAATATATATTTTTTGATTAATCAACTGAATGCATCTGTTTTGTACACGCCGCTGACAAATATTGTACATTGAGACCCTGTAATTCAGATTCCGTTTCAGAAGTTTTTAACTACTATTTACATGTGTGAAAATGTGTGGCTTGGTGTTTTATTTAGATTTTTTTTTCTATCTGGTGTCAGCATCTACCATCTCTGTAACATAACCACTTAAGTACTATTATCTCTAATCTATCACCAACTATGTTTACATGTAAACTGTTCCAAAATTATTAGGAATTATGTCAATTTCACCAATAACAGAGGAATATAACTGTGCATGTGCACGTCGCCTTTGGTGTGTTGGCCCACCCAGCCAATGCCAAATGTTCTCTGTGCTTTGGTACAGCTTTTCTCAGACATCGTGCGTAAAATAATCTAGCAGTGATGATGACCAGCGTCAGAGCAGGACTCTTGTGATTCACACTGTTAAACATCATCACACCTGCATCGCCAGTGGTCTCACACAAAACACATGCTGGATTGTAAAGCCTCGCCCCTACTCCTGTAATTATGTTTTTAAACATGACATTTTGTTAGTTTTTCTCTGTGCAGTCCTACAAACCATTGTCCTCCAACATTTGTGCCATAAATACATCTATGAAAAGCTGTTACCCTTATGAAGCATCAGAATATGTACCTTCAGTCATGTAAACATTCACCCTTATCAAATGTGGTTATTTATAGTTGTCATAAAACACCATCCCTGGGTAAAACAGTTTCATTACTTTTATTAGTTTGCATGCACACGTGCGTCTGTGTGTTGCAACTACAAATACAATGCATTTACATGCATCTTCACTTTGTTCCCCATTTGAAACAATATAAATAAGAGCTGCAAAACAGGTTAACATCAGCAGTGCCAAACAGCATTTGCTTACAATGGCAGTAGAAAACAGGCCATTTTGGCAGCACACAAACTTTACCTTTCAAAAGTTAAGGTCTGCTTATTTTAAGGCCTCTTGACTCTTGACAAATTATCGCGGAGAAAAAAAGGAGTGGGAACATCATTGTAACTTCATAGATTTGGGGACAATATGCTTACAGCACATAAAGTACACTTGATTCAAAGGCATTATTTAAGAAACCACTGATAGTTTATCTTATGTTAAAGATTGGAAGGTATTAGACATTTTAGCATTATGTTAGGCTATTGGCATTAAGTAATTTAATTTCTACTAAAGAAAAGTAAAGTTTATTGTTCTTAAAAAACTATACAAAACTATACAAAAACAAAACAATATATTCCTTACACCAACTTTTGTGAACGTTATATTCACAAAACTGCTATTCTTACAGTAGGCTGCCAATTAGCACTATTCTAGCAGTAGACTTTACAAAAGCCACCACTGTTGCAATGGCATTCTAAGAGGAGGTTTTCCACTACTGTCTATCCCTAGAGATAGGGTCAGAGTTAGTTTAGATAATGCAAAACATGGCCCACATCCAGCTTCAACAAACGTGTACAGAACTTTCATGGAAAGTCTGTTGGTCTCATTCTGCGCTATTGAAACACTCTTAAATCATTGATCTCATTTACAATAGTTGTCCTGAGAAAGACAAGGCCATGAACCATCACCCTATCAATCATTTATATTTACATAACCCATCCCGAAAGCACCAAGGTTCATATTTCATGTTCTGTGCTGAAAGTACCTCTTGGCTAGACGGAATACGTAGAACCCATTTAAGTTTCTAGGATGTCCAACCCAACTTGCAGGGCAGAAATGCTGGGCTCAGATTCAGATATGCATACTGTTCAGAGGAAAAACAGTTAGCAATTACAGAAACTGGATGAAGGCATATAAAGTTCCAATCTAGTCTAGAAACCCACGTTTTCCAGAAACATTGCACACACATTGTGGGACATGGCCAAAATACAAAGGGCAAAGCAGTTCCATTTCTGTGGATTCTGTTTTATGCACCTGTGCCAAGTGATTGCTTTTCTGTGTATACGACTGGAGCACAGACTTTAATGGGTGGGCAGGTAGCAGTGAACGCCTGCTTTTGTACATCTGCTGAGAGGTTCCGTGATTGCTGCCTGCGGACCGCACATATGGAGTATGGCATGGGCTGAAGGGTCATGCCTAGCTTGGGAGTGAGAGTGGGCACAGTTCCTGGAGGGAACTGGAGATGAAATCTCTGGAGCATGGTGGTGAAAAAGAGGAACATCTCCATTCTCGCCAGCTGCTCCCCTAGGCATTGACGTCTTCCTAGAGAGGATTATTAAAACAATATGTCACATTATTGCAAATATCACTACACTAGCCAATCTAATTTAACATAATCTGATATTTAGCCTGGTAAAAAATAACCTGATTTTGCTAGCTCTGCCTAACAATGTGCTTCACTTTGCATATCAGTCTAGAAAATTACGTAAATCCATTTAGTAGAAAATCAACATCCAGATAGTTCAGTTGGTGCCGGAAACATCTTGATCCGAAGGTGGTCCAACATCTGTGTTTGAAATTCACTGTCAAATGTTTATTGTTCTTTTGTTGAGGGTGGCATGCTAATAATCTGTCCGTCACATATTTGCACTCTATGACAAATGCCTTTGAATGGAGAGTTTCCAGGCTGATTTCCAGAGCGGAACAAATTGTTGAGCTTGCAAAATCAGGGTACCAGGCTTATTATATATATAACCTAACTAAACCTAGGATAGCTGATCATATTCGTTGCATTGTGATTAAATATGGCAAGTTGTTTTAAGGCAACACAAAACACTAAACATAGAAATACAAATGTACTAACCCAGGGAGAATGGCAGGAAAGCCTCACGTCTGACAAAGTTCCCATTACTGTCCAGAAACCTCTGTGGTGAGAAAACACCAGGATCATGCCAGTACTTCTTATCGAAGTGGACTGAGTACAGGTTGGTGATCACCATGGTGCCCTTGGGAATGGTGTACCCATTTACCTTGGCATCCTGGGAGGTGGCACGAAAGATGCCAAGGGGAACAATATTACAGAATCGCAGCACTTCATGCAGAACAGCTTCCATGTAGGGCATCTTTTGTTTATCTTCCCATGACGGGGGCCTTCCATTGGTCAGCACACTGTCTATCTCCCTGTGCAGCCTGTCTATACATAGAAGGGATTACATATTATGGAAATGTATACATTTGGAAACTAACTGCACAGGACAAAAGGTACTTTAGCACAGCTTTTGTATGAAGAAACATTTATATTTGTTTTATATTTGGTTATATGTTCATGATAAATGAAGAGGTTTATATGTTAGGTGACAGAGCACCTTTGCCCCAAAGCTCCAGCATAAACAAAAGCTATGGAGCCACCTGGTGGAAATGCCTCATCAGCTTAAAGTGTTGTTTTGTATTTGCAAGTAGCTGCCCTGTACAGGTTAAACATAGGCGATTGCAGTTTAAATTGCTATTGGCTAATTGGAAATAGGTGAGGTGGGTTGTATTATGTCCAGAATGCATGGTCTTGTTCAACACGGAAGGCCAACAAATGCTCTGGCTCACATGTGCACGTACTGTATAGGGGGTGTCGGCTATTTCTCTATGAAAAAGACTATGCCAGATGCTTTGGAATTAGCCATCTATTTAACGGTACATCCCTCATATACATGCACAAACTGTTTCACAAGCAAAGCGTTTTTATATGCCTTGGACATTAAACTTCATTCTCCTCCTCCGCCACTATGGCCTTTAGCCCCTATCTAATGTATAATTAGATAGGGCCCAATCTAGAATGATAGTTTAGTTTTGTAGGTCAGCGACCTGATTTAATACTCTCACACCCACACACGGGAATGCAGAATTGTCCTGAACTCACCTTGAATGTTAGGGTAGAGGGCCATATACAACATGGCCCAGCGCAGTGTATTTGTGGTGGTCTCAGTGCCAGCAATGATGAGCTCGCCCACTGAATAGATGAGGTTTTCCAGAGAGTAAGAGGAGGCTGGGTCTCCTGCGCTCTGCTCCAACTCATCCAGGTAGGCGTCAACATAGTGGCGTGGTACCTGGGGCACCCTGCCCTTTGAGAATCCTTCAATAATATCCTGTAGGAAGTCATACACCTCTGCAGCATTGCGAAACAGCTTCTGGTGTTTGCCAAAGGGTAAGTACTCGATCCAGGGGAATGCATTGTAGAGGAAGGCCCAGCTACTCACTGCTAGCTCTACATTCTCACTGAAGATCTCAATCATGTGCTGAAAGTTGCGGTCGTCGTAAGTGAAACGCTGGCCAAAAATGATCAGGTTGGTGATGTTGGACACAGCGTTGGTCACTAAGTGTTTGGGATTGAATGGCTTGCCCTTGTGCTCATCTATGGCGTCAACAAAGAACATGCACTCCTCAAAGATCTTCCTCTCAAAGGCTCTCTGGCCACTGCCAAAGTAGCGGAAGGAGTTGCAGGCCAGTTTACGATGTTCAATCCAGCCTCGGCCATACTTACAATTTAAAAGTCCTTTGAGCAGGAGAGAGAAAAAAAGTTCAGACATCCAGTAAATCATGTCTATATATTAGATAGCCTTCATTTATATAGGAAATATAGCGTATATAGATGTAGTATATGCCTATAATATATACATACAGTGTATTTATAAATGATAGAAAAATGTGTGTGTCTATATAGGTACTGTGTATATATAGTAGGCCTATATAGCAGTTACCTATAGTTTACTTATTCTTGACCAATAAAAAGTATTTTTGCATGCAGTTAAAAATGTTATTTGCTTACCACCCATTTTGGTCATTTTCTCAAATAAAGGCAGGGATGGGCGATCAGCAAATACTTCACTCTGATGATAAAGGCATTCCTTGATACAGTCATAACCGTTCAGCACCACTGTCATTATTCCTCCGAGATCAACGCTGAAGATCTATAAGAAAACAATCCATAGTTTTATGGATAGAGAATATTTTATATTTCATACAAGAACTTGTAAGAACTTGCAAGTGTCTATTTGTGTGCGCGCCGCGCATGTCATGTGTAGGCGCTTGAACTTCGAGATGGAAGATGATGAAAATGTGTATGAAGATGTGTATCTATCTGGACAGCATTCAATGCGCGAAGACATTAATGCATGGACTTTATACAATGCCGAGAATAAAAATATTTTGCTACCTGTCCATGAACTTCACTTTGCTTCTTTAGAAAGACATGCGGTTCCGTTACAAGAGACATAATGTTTCCTATTACTGGAAAAGGTGACGGACCGGGAGGAAAGCCCGGCGGTCTTCTCTGCTTGACGAGTTGACGAAACAGGAGTAGAGAAAGCAGGACAACCAGCAAACAGCTCAAACCCAAAACAGACTGACCATAGGATAATGACAACAGAGTTTTAGAATATAAGGGTACCATCTTAATGTCCTCCTGCTCCTTTGCCTGTCCGGCTTTACTCCGAGAATAAAGAATGAGTCTTTGTAGGCCATCATCTTGCAGACTTGCACATCCCCCGCCCTAATGCTAAGATTGGCCAGCAGGTTATTCAAACAGTCTACCCTGCTGAACTTTGTTCTAGCCTAGCCTTACTCTTGGTCGATATTTCGGAAAAGTTTGATTCCGGCTGGTTTGTTCACATATCAAGCCTCCCCAGAATCGGGAAGGGAGGCTCAGTCCCTGAGGTGACCAATGATTAAGCCGCCAAAATTAAGCCTACTCTCCAACAATGCCTAAAACTTAAAAAGCAAGTTCCTTTAACGCTGCCAGTAGGTATACTCACGCAAAAACGTTTCGTTATAAGTATATAAATGTGAGCGAATTCAAAGTCGACTAAGCGCATTGATTTGCATGACGTCACCAGTATATATAAAGGCATGAGCAACGTCGACTAGGCTATGTGCCTCTGAGGCAAACTATAGGCTATGATAAATGAATCAATCATTAGATTGATGAGCCACTATACAGATTACATGTGCCTCCAGATTTAGAATCCAGATCACATTATGCATGCACTCCAAAAGTCCTGATTCATTTCAAAATGGAATGCCACATTAGTTATTATTACTCATTTTTTTCTTTAAAAGTATTGTCAACTTTGCCCCAGTATGATGTGGAGTAACCTTCACCTCAACATGTTAAAGGTTAGGCCTCCACTAAGGCTGACTGTTAGGTTATGCATTTGGAGGTGGAAGGTAAGATACACACTATTCCAAACGTGCAAAATTGGGCCAGAATTTCTACTGGCACATGAATTTTGAACAAATGTCACAGAAGTAAAAAGTATCACAATTGGTATTCATGTTTAATCCTTACTTTAATGTCATTAAACTGCATATGTAATAATTTCAAGTACACCTATATATTTTGCACAAAAGAAAATGTAGTCACAGCTTGATTTTTATAAAACTATTTTTAAAAGGGTTATATAACATTAGAACAAACAATAGAAAACCAGTGTGCATACTGTACGCTGCATAGTTTGAGTGCTGTGTTGCTTGTGCTTCTCTCTACTCCCCTACAAAGGTTATATGCTATGCTGTAATATAGGTAGCTGAGATCACTTTAGTCCACTGTTGAGTTTGACTTGCCAGTTATGCATCAAACACTACAGATATATCGATCACAAAGTTTTGTTAAGACTCTTTATAAGAGCAATTACTCTTGTTTTCTGCCAGCTTCCATGAAGTGAAATGTTTTTCATTATGAAACTGAAAAAAGGCTGATTAGATTAGATACACTATATTGATTCACAAGGAGACAATAGGGTTGGTCTTTCACAAACAAAAGCAAAAGTACATGACAATCATCAATAGAAATGCAATTGTCAAATGGTGTATGACTTGTATTGTAAAACAATATGGTCAAACATGCCCAACTAGATCACATGCCATTTGTATATTTTACAGCGGAGGGCACAAACAATTTGTGACACAACTGACAGCACCCATCTTAACAGACAAGGAAAAGAGTAAAGGTTAATTGGCTCTAGGTGTTCTTAGTTTGCTCCAATGCTCTCCAGACAAATGTCCAAACCAACCAACAAGGGATCCCAAACTTTATTTTCCCGAGCCACATTAGCAAGCTCTGACTGGGGGATCTTGAGACGTTCCCAGGCCAGTGAGGAAATATAATCTCTCCACCTAGTCCTGGGTCTTCCCCGAGGCCTCCTCCCAGCCGGACGTGGCTGGAACATCTCCCAAGGGAGACACCCTGGGGTCATCCTTACCAGATGCCTGTACCATCTCAACTGGCTCCTTTTGACGCAAAGGAGCAGCAGCTCTACTCCGAGTTGCTCACGGATAGCTGAGCTTCTCACCCTATCTCTAAGGGAGACCCTTAAAAGGGACCCCCTCAATCCATACTCCTGCAGCAGCTCCCACAGTATCTCCCATCATAAGCCTTCTCCAGATCCACAAAACACATATATACCTGAAGGGCATACTCCCAGGCCCCGTCCAGGATCCTTGCGAGAGTAAAGAGCTGATCCGTTGTTCCACGACCAGGACGGAATCCGCATTGTTGTTCTTCAATCTGAAGTTTGTATAGGCTGAACCCTCCTCTCCAGCATCTTGGAGTAGACTTTACCAGGGAGGGTGAGTAGTGTGATACCTCTGTAATTGGCACACACTCTCTGATCCCC